>JAVKPL010012410.1:0-60575 GCA_032173675.1 Gastrolobium villosum | reverse complement strand
AGGAAAAGATAGAGGAATCTAAACGAAGTAAGGGTAAAGAAAAGGTAGAGGACTTAAAAAGTGAGGTGGGAAAGCAGGTGTGTGGAATTTGTCTGTCTGAGGAAAATAAAGGAAGAGTAAGGGGGTACTAAATTGTTGCACTCACTATTTTTGCTTTGCTTGCATTATGGAGTGGTCGAAGGTGGAATCTCGTTGCCCTTTGTGTAAGTCATGTTACTCTGTGATATCTGTGATTCCCCTGCACACACTTATTGTGTTGGTTTGGGTCTGGAAGTACCTGAAGGTAATTGGTATTGTGATGGTTGTAGACAAGTTGCTTTGGGATCTTCAAGCTCCCAGGTACAAGAACGTGTGGCTGATCCAGGGTGACAACCCAAAGCCT
The DNA here is from genome assembly GCA_032173675.1 of Gastrolobium villosum. Taxonomy (NCBI): domain Eukaryota; kingdom Viridiplantae; phylum Streptophyta; class Magnoliopsida; order Fabales; family Fabaceae; genus Gastrolobium; species Gastrolobium villosum. The sequence goes on along the minus strand of JAVKPL010012410.1, from coordinate 60,193 downwards.
TCTTGTTTTTTTTAAGGAGGCCTTCCTATATCTGGAGGAGGGGCACCAACTTTATCAGAGAGACGCTGGGTACACCATCATCAAATTCATCGGCTACATTCAATAGATAGAATGACTTCTCCAACTGGCAGAACTAATGGTATTTCAGCTACCGGTTCAATGAGTAACTTATATAGTTCTCAAATTGATCAAACTAGGGAACCAGCCACTCAACATACAAGGACACAGGAAGTGGGAACATCATATGACACATTCTTTGAGGAGAGATTATGCAACAATACCTCTCCATTGATGCAGAATGGAGATCCCTTCTCCATAAGCAATGCAGAAATGTCAGTGGTTCAGGATTCAACTATGTTTGTCAACAGGCCTGTGAATGGGATGCTATGGCCTGGACTTGCGGGGACACCCACCATATCAGATTATCAGTTCAGCAGTAGACCCAACATTGTCACTGATGGTAATTTAACCCCTGCTTTCAAATAAGAGAGTAATTTCCACATTGCAAAGGAGCAGTTGCAGTCAATGGTTAAAAGCCACCTGAAGAGCTTGTCTCGAGATATTGATCTAGGTAAGAGTAGTTTTTCTTCCATCAGCCAGAGATAGTTTATTTCTTCAATTTCCCCTTCCTCGTATAGCAAGGGACAAGGGAGGGTTAGAGCATGGTTCATCATCATTCATCCAGTCATGTGAAGAGAACCTTCACAGAGGCACCCATGTGTGTGTGTTAATCCACTTCCAATCAAACAATGGAATACGTTTCCACTTTCCATGATGATTTCTTTTAACGGGGAAATTGCTTTGTGGTTCCATTTATTTGCTTTTTGATCACTGTTATCGAATTCTTCTAAATGTCTTTTATGTATTGATTCAGGTTATAGTACCTTCAAGGAGATTGCAAGGAGTTCTACGCATACCATACTCGCAGCATGTGGTCTTGAGCACTAGAAGAGTGAAGTTTGCACTGTGCCTCCACCATCCGTCTGTCCCCACGTTGAACTAATGGCTAGTGGACAAACAAGTCTGATTAGAGGTTGCTTCTCATCTTGCTTTGATTCTTTTGTAGGAGATGTGGTGAAAAGGATTTTGGACACAAGAATGTTGTCACAGTAGTTACGATTAGGACTTTAGGCATTATATTATTACAATGTGTCCAGAGGCACACCATTTTGTTAGTAGTTAAGACAAGAATATCTCATTTTCTTGATTATACATAGATGAATATGATTCGCTAACATTTGACAGAAAGGCTGCCTATGCTTTTGTTTTCTAAAGTTTAATTTGTTAAAGTTGGTACTCCTACAGAAGGTGATCAAGAATATGCCTTACCTGGTTTGGTTTTGAAACAATTTAATCATAGAATTGAAAAAAATTTAATCTAAATCCTCACATACAAGATCGTCATATAAAATTAATCTTTGGTTAAATTACAACGTATGTCGTCATAGTTTTTTTAATTTTTAAATTTTTTATGTTTTAAAAAATTATAATTAACTTTTTAGATCTCTGAAAAATTATAATTTAAGTTTTTAATAATCGATGATGTTAAAATTGCTTAACTTTTAATAAATTAAAGAGTTTTTTTTTGTTAAACTCGTTAACTTATTCATTATAATCACAATTTTATGGGTTCTTATAATTTATTTAAAATTTTAAGTAAATTATAAAACTATAGACATATATAATTAAAGGGTTTATCATCTTTCATTTAACATGACTACAAAAAATTTCCTACATACACAACATTTTGCGGGGCCCGCAGTAAAAAAAAAAAAACTCTGGCACGTAAAACGAAACTCTATAACATAACACAATCACTTTTCCTACAACATAACTCTTATAAAACCCATAATTCAATTGAAAAATTGATAAAACTATAGACATATATAAATTAATTTAAGCTTACCTTTTTTTTAATTTCTTTTTTTTACATGTCTTTATATTTCTTTTACCGCATGAATTCACTTTTTTATTTTTGTTAAAATATAAAGATTAAATAAAATAAGGCCAAAGGATTTCTCTAGTCAATGGAGATAAGTTATCTCGGGTGAGCTCAAAACGACGTTGTTTATATTGGCCACCATTTTTGTGAAATTTGCTCCTTTCTCACAAACCAACCAATTCTCAACCAAATTCAACAAAGTTTGTGTTGAATCTTGATGGAAAACACCTTCTGAACCCATTGGTACCACTATTGAGTCTTGAAATTGAGTGTGGGAGGAGATCCACCACTGTTTATATTTCGGTTTTCATGCAAAAAAGGGTGATTATGTTGATTTCAAATGCTCCAATGGTGGAGTATGCTTAGGTGGAGCCATATACCACGCAATTGGGTAAGTTATTTCAACATTTCATTGGTTAAATTTTGAGTTGTGATAATTGCCCCTAAAGAGGGATTTTGTGATATGTTGTGTTAGAGAGCTCAAATGGAAAATGTCTATTAGATGATAATGTCTTAGAATGATGCATTAAAGCTAGAAATGCAATAAAAATTATTGAGGAAAAAAGTTGATTTTTAACTTAGTGAAATTTTTGGGTGTCAAGACTTTGAATTTTGAAAATGTGATGGGAGTGTATTGGTGAGTTGTTGTATGATTGTATGATGATATAATAGGAAAATATGAGGTGTGGAGTTGTTAAAATTGATGTGAATTCCTTGGATGTGAATTAGTGAGCAAATCGGCCTTTAGGCAAAAAGAGGTAAAATGATATTGTGTAAATTGCATGGATGATGTTTCATGCTTTAAATGGTAATTAGATGGGTTGTGTTGTGATTTTAAAGTGGAAGAATCAATGAAAAATAATGAGTGGTGTCATTTGGCATAAAAGAGCCTAGAGTGAAAGATTTAGCAAACGATGCGTAAAAGACGTAAAACGGAGAAACGACGATTGAATTAGCCTTTTGGCAACCTATTGAAGTGTGATAAAATGAGAAAGAAAATTTAGAAAAATAAATCCCTAAATAACACTAATATGGCTGAACCACCAAGTGGGAAAAAGGGGGATTTTGGTGTTTTTGCGTTTTGACGTATTTTGACTGAAACTGACGGCTGTGCATGGTTGTACAGGTTGCCGTACGTGGATATAAACTTGGAACAGTGAAACAGTGGATTGCCCTTGGTCCTGGATCAAGTGGATTGAGGTGTTCCCTGTGTATCAAGCTATGAGTGGAGTTTCTGCGGAGCTCAGTGGATGGATAAAAAGAAAGGTAACCTCTTGGTACTGGGGCTTGTTCCCCTTTTTGTGTTCCACCTTGCTAGTTGATGGCAATGGTAGGAAGTGTGTATGAGTAGTGTAGAACAGCATGAGCATGCATGTGCATTATCACAGTGGGTACTTATGTACCAGATCTCTGGCCAGTAGATATTTTTAGCCTTCGGGCAAGTGTTTCCGGACTGCCACTGGATAGGTCTCCGAGAGGGAGTTCCAGTTGACCCAGGGTCGTGGTGTGTTATCCGGATAGGAGCACACTAGGTTGTCTCGGGTGTATATGGTTGGAAGGGGTACCTTGGTGGGTTGTTCTATGAACAAGCCAGGGGTAGTACCCATAGGCGTATAGCCGAGGATATGGCGTGGTATTGGTAGCTACCATCCCGCATGTCGTAGTTGTTCAGGGTGTACCCATAGGCGTATAGCCGAGGATATGTCGTATATTCCCCCTTTCTCTAAATCCCTTGCTTTATCCCGTTTTATAACAGTGGTGTTGTTTTTATGCTATTGATATATGTAACAGCCCGTGTTAACCCGGATTGTTAACACACTATCGTATTAAGCCACACTTAATAAAAATGCGGAATAACTTTTTCTTTAATTCAAGTATGACGTCATTAACTTAACCAACTTGATTACTTAATCATTTTCATAAAAATACTGCCTGTATGTAAATTGCAAGACAACTAACTGAATACCTCATAAATAAATATCAAGTGAGTATCTAAAAACCACAGGACTACAACATGCAGCCTGGGTCAAAATCCTGATACTTTAATTACAACATAATTAGAAAGACAATAACGCAATCATGTGGCATGGACAAACCCCATGCTCACCAAATAAGGCAACAAGGCCCAATAGCAGTCATAACATAAACTCAGCAGAAAACATAAACAACAATATGAAAACATAACAGCAGTCAGCATATCATCAATCAGCTCAACTCTGGCCTCCTGCCACCTGAGCCCTCAACCTTACCTGATCCTGAAATAAGCGTCCCCAAACGTGGGGTGAGATCTCTAACAAGAAATCTCAGTAAGACAAGGGGTCCTCAAGGAGTCTCCACCCCAAGCTCACTTACATGTGTAATATAAGTTCTAAAACAACAGTATTTACAATATAAGTTCCAAATCATGCGATGCAGCAATTAATCATGTCATGTGTGCTTTCAAATCTACTGGCCAGAGAAATGTAGGAATACGTCTATGCCTACATGAGTACATGGATACTACCTGCACCTCACCCACATGCTTCTCCATCTTGTATGTACTACATACTCAGGATTGCCGTCTAGGTGGACACCACATGCATATCATAATAGCTCATTACATATAAACAGCTCAACAGCATTTCCAAAATAATCAAAGCATGTAACACAGCATGCATAAACCCATCCCCATGGGACATGGTGGAACATCAAAATGGCTAAACCGAGGACACGAAAGCTTACCTTGCAAGCTAGCTATCCAAGCCAAGAGTCCAACCACTCACTAGTCCACAAACAGCAGTATCACAATCTGATATGGACCATTTAACAAGTCAATATAAATGCACAACATGCATACAACTTAAAGACTACGCCTTTCCTTTACGTTTTACGTCTTAAGGCTTCCAACAAAGCCATAAGCCCTTAATCATGTGATTCTGACTTAGTCCATTAGTTATAGAAGTTCAACTTCCTTAAACTAGGGTCCACACACACCCCATAGCTTACTGTTCATACAGTAAAGCTACTGTCTACGCAGAACCCAGGATATCCGGATATCAGAAGGGGCATATCCGGATATGTCATATCCGGATATCACACTGGACATATCCGGATATGTCATATCCGGATACCCAGATCCCATATCCGGATATCAATATCCGGATATCCGGATATCTGTTCGACAAATATCCGGATATCTCACGACAGAATGCAGTTTCTGCATTTCGTGAATATCCATCCCAAAGGTCCAACTTTTAACACATGTACACGTTAAAGCATGCATCTTTAAGCATATACAAGTTCATTTAGGTGTTGGTTACTTCATTTTAACTTTTTACATGTCAAGACACCAACTTTAAGCAAAATAAACTCATGATCATGGTGAGGTAACTTACCAAGGTTCAAAACAGAGGCAAGTTGTGCTCTTGGAGCCCTCTCAAGACACTTCAAACTCAGCCTAAGTATGAGCACGAAAATGGCACTTCAAGGTGGGTTCTTGCACCACAAGAAGGCACTTTGAAGCTTACAATGACTACCACAAAGTAGCCATCACTAAAGCTTCAAACTCAGCTCACTTACTACACACACACAGCAGTGGACACTGCCCAAGAACACTCCTTTCACTCTCACAAGGATGATCACAAGTGTGTAGGAAGGAAGAAGGAGGAGAAACCAAGCCAAAGATGAAAACTTGATCCTCAAAGGTTGAGGGAAAGGAATGGAACAGTGATCACACTCCCTCAGCCACCAACACTCACGTTCTGAATAAGGTCTCCTAGGGTTGTGTGCTAATGTGTCTATTTATAGGCACATGGCCACTAAACGCGCAGTATTAGCCTTAATAGCAAAGTAAAAGATCTTGATCCCAAACTTCGGATTCTAGACCTACGCATTTTTCTAAGATTTGTCATATTTTTATTTTATTTTTCGGAGCACCTTTCCGGTACGCGCTTTTCCATAGCCAGTATCAGTTCTGGCATCAGATTACGTCCTTTTGACTTGAAACTTGTTTTACAAGTCCTACATAATATTCTAGTAATTATCATGCGTTCGTTATAATTTTCCGGGATACTTTTCCGGTACGCATTTATACCGAGTAGCAGAACCGGTATCTGCGCTTTTCTTCCAAAAAGCGACTTTCAGCATTTTTACTCACTCAATATAATTATCTAAGCCCATTAATAATTATTAGGGTCAATTATGGAATTATTTCCTAATTATCATAATTAACTTACTAATTACCTTAATTAGCGGTGCGGGTTCTTATATTCACCCCACCTTTTTAAGGATTTTGTCCTCAAAATCAGAAACATACCTGTCTCGAAAGTCGGGATACTGTCGGAGAAGCTCATCCTCTCGCTCCCAGGTACACTCCTCAGGAGTTCTTCCTGACCATTGTACTTTGACCATCGGAATGATCTTGCTCCTCAACTGCTTCTCGCCACGATCGAGGATCTTGAGTGGTCCGACGGGAGTCCTTAGGTTCTCCCGAACCTCCACGTCATCCGGCTGCACCACGTGCGAAGGATCTGCTATGTACTTTCGAAGCTGAGACACGTGAAACACGTCGTGGATGTTGGCGAGGTTCGGAGGTAAGGCGAGTCGATAGGCAACTGGTCCTACTCTACCAAGGATCTGGTAGGGCCCTATGAATCGCGGGCTCAACTTCCTCACGCCGAGTGCCCGTCCAACACCGGTGACAGGTGAAAGTTTCACAAACACGTGCTCACCCTCACTGAACTCCAGTGGTCGATGCTTGACATCATAGTAGCTTTTCTGGCGATTTTGCGCCTGCTTCAACTTTTCCCTGATCATCTGGATCTGAAGGGTAGTATCTTGGACAAAGTCCAAGCCGAATAACTCTTTATCTCCAACCTCAGACCAGCAAGTAGGAGTCCGACACCTCCTACCATACAGCGCCTCGTTGGGTGCCATGCCCAGACTAGCATGAAAACTGTTGTTGTAAGAAAATTCAACCAACGGAAGGTACCTATCCCATGCAGAACCCTGCTCCAACGTGCAAGCTCTCAACATGTCCTCCAATGTCTGGATGGTCCGCTCAGGCGGTACTCAATCGCAACTGCGTACCAAAAGCCTCCTGCAGCGCCTCCCAGAACCGAGATGTGAACTTCGGGTCCCTATCACTGATGATACTCTCGGGCACCCCGTGAAGCCTCACAATCTCGCGGACATATAGCTTGGCCAACTGCTCTGTAGTGAAGCTCACCTTCACTGGAAGAAAATGGGCAGACTTGGTCAATCTGTCCACAATGACCCAGATAGAGTCACAACCAGCCTGAGTTTTAGGCAATCCCACCACGAAGTCCATGGAAATACTTTCCCACTTCCACTGTGGAATCTCCAGAGGTTGAAGTTTACCAGACGGTTTCTGGTGCTCGATCTTCACTTTCTGGCAAATAAGACATTTGGACACGTAGACCGCTATGTCCTTCTTCATGCCCGGCCACCAAAAATTCCTCTTTAAGTCTTGGTACATTTTTGTGGCACCAGGGTGGATAGTGAACCGGCCCTTATGAGCCTCTGCCATAACCTCCTCAGTCAAAGGCCCTCGAGGAATAACTATCCTCTTCTGGAACAGCAATAAACCATCCTCATTCCAAGACACACCGTCCTGGTTCTTCACGTAATCAAGGCATTCTCTTTGCACTTGCGCCTCTTTGATCTTTTCCATCAGCTCATTAATCACCTCTGCTGTTTCTAACTCAAGCAGTGCACCCCCAAACAAGGAGTTCACTCTCAAGTCTCTGAACTTCTCGATCACCTCGTAGTCGTTCATCATTAAACTGGATAAGCTCACGGATTTCCGACTCAAAGCATCGGCTACCACATTGGCCTTGCCAGGGTGATACCTCAACTCAAAGTCGTAGTCCTTCAAGAACTCCATCCATCTTCGTTGTCTCATGTTCAACTCCTTCTGGTCAAACAGGTACTTCAGGCTCTTGTGATCACTGAATACAGCAAACTTCATGCCAAACAAGTAATGCCTCCAAATCTTGAAAGCAAAAACAATGGCTGCCAACTCCAAGTCGTGAGTCGGGTAGTTCTCCTCATGAGGTTTCAACTGTCTTGAAGCGTAAGCAACCGCTTTCCCTTTCTGCATCAGCACACAGCCAAGTCCTTTACCAGAGGCATCGCAGTATAACTCGAATTGTTCCGCAGGATCAGGAAGGACTAACACAGGAGCAGTAGTCAGTCTCTCCTTCAATTCCTGGAAACACTCTTCGCACTCATGTGTCCACACGAATGGAGTCTCCTTTCGGGTAAGGCGAGTCATCGGTAGCACCATCTTGGAGAATCCCTCGATGAACCTCCGATAGTAGCCTGCCAAACCCAAGAAGCTTCTCACTTCTGTAACCGTCTTGGGCCTCTCCCAATCCATCACGGCCTCAATCTTGTTAGGATCAACTGCAACTCCATTAGCAGAAATCACATGACCCAGAAATTTCACCGCCTTGAGCCAGAACTCACATTTCGACGGCTTAGCATAAAGCTTTTTCTCTTTTAGCACTTGCAACACAATCTTCAAGTGCTCGGTATGCTCCTCCTCCGTCTTGGAGTAGATCAAGATGTCGTCAATGAAGACGATCACAAACTGATCCAGGTACGGCTGGAAAATCCTGTTCATGTAGTCCATAAACACTGCGGGTGCATTGGTGAGTCCAAACGGGATCACCAAGTACTCGTAGTGCCCGTACCTCGAGCGAAACGCTGTCTTTGGGACATCCTCCGGCTTTACCCGTATCTGATGATAACCGGACCGGAGATCAATCTTGGAATACACACAAGCACCCCTGAGCTAATCCAGCAAATCGTCAATGCGTGGAAGAGGGTACTTGTTCTTGATTGTCACCTTGTTCAACTGTCTGTAGTCGGTGCACAACCGCATGGTCCCATCTTTCTTTTTTACAAAAATGACCGGTGCTCCCCAGGGAGACACACTCGGCCGAATAAAATCTTTTGCTGAAAGCTCCTCGATATGCTTCTTCAGCTCCGCCAACTCTGGTGGCGACATCCGGTATGGAGCCAACGATATAGGCCCCACACCAGGCAATAAGTCAATGGAGAACTCTATCTCCCTCTGTGGTGGAAACTCAGGAATCTCTTCAGGAAACACCTCGAGGAATTCCCTCACCACAGGAATGCCAGTGAGATCCTCCTGTGTCCCACTCACCAAACCTCCCAACATGACATAGCCAAATGCCCCTGCTCTCAAGGCCCTCCTCGCCTGCAGGACTGAAATGAACGGTGAGGAACTGGCTGTGGACCCACCCGGAGACATCACCACTTTCTTGGCACAACAGTCAATCATTGCACAGTTTCTGGACAACCAATCCATGCCCAAAATAATCTGAAGGTTGGCCATCGGTAATCCTATCAGATCTACCAAGAAGTCACGGCCATCCCACTGAAACGCTACATCGCGATGAACAGTGGAGGTCAAACATTTTTCTCCGGTGGCGGTGGTGACCCGCATCGGTGGAGAAAGCACATCACTGGGCAACTCAAGCCCCACAGCAATAGGGGTAGCAACAAAAGAGTGCGTTGCCCCGGAATCAAATAAAACATCAATAGCTGATCCACCAATGGTAACAGTACCTCTGACCAGGTTCGGAGCTCTGTCCGACTGCTGACGATCAAGTGTGTAGACTCGTCCGGTGGTAGGTGGCATGGCTGGTGCCCCAGTAGGAACCATCTGCAATGGCACAGCCTGCACTGCAGCAACTCTCGCCGTCGGGCAATCTCTCGAGTAGTGGCCCTCCTTGCCACACTGGAAGCAAATCAGCTGACCGGTAGAGCACGGCCCAAAATGTGACTTCCCGCATCCCGAACATCTGGGAGCAGGAGGTCTAGCAGTGTTCCCCTGAGCAGCAGTCTTCCTGAACTGATTTGGCGCTTGCCTAGCCGCCAACGGTGGTTTGCCCTTGCCCTTGTTGGCAAAGTTCTTGTTCTTCCAGGGAGTAGAACCCCCAGCGCTCTGTGGCACCTCAACCTTGGCCCTCTTGGCCTGACTCGCCCGGCAGTAATCCTCGATGTCGCGGCACTGCTGCACCAACGCTCCGAAGTCTCTCGAAGCAGAACCGGCGAGATGTCCAGCAATATCCTCATTTAGTCCCCTCCGGAACTTGGCCGCCAGAAAAATAGGAGTCGGTCTCGCCATGCGGAAATGAGAGAACTTGACCAGCTCGTTAAACTTGGCCAGGTACTCGTCAACAGACAACGAGCCCTGTACCAACCGATCAAACTCTCCCTGTTTCCTCTCCTGTGAGTCATAAGGAAAGTACTGACCCAAGAAGCTCTCCTCGAAGAATGGCCACGTCATCACATGACCCTGCATCTCGTAGACCTGAGATAGGTTGGTCCACCACTCATGGGCCTCGCCCTCCAGCATATAAGTGGCGAACAGCAGCTTCTGCGGATCCGTGCATTGCATGATCCGGAAAATCTTGTCCAGCGCCTGTAGCCATCTGGCAGCAGCAATGGGATCATACGATCCGTCGAAGGTAGGTGGCTTATGCTTGCGGAAAGCATTCAGCCGGCGATCGATCTCGTCACGATCCTCAGCAAGAACGGGGATAGTCTGCATAGCCCCCGTCAAATGACTACCCTCGCCCATCTGGCTCTGGGTGTCCTCCTGTTGACTAGGCGGAGGTGGAGGCGGTGGCGGCGGTGGAGGTGGTGGAGGACCCTGGCCCGCAGCAGGACCAGCCCTCAACTCCTCCAACATGACTCTCATCATCGTCATGTTGGCCATCCGGTTCTCCTCCAGAACCTCTGCCGTGGTTTGCCGGTTCGCATCTCGAATTGCGTCCAGCATCGCCCGGTTCGCCAGCCTCGTGGCTTCCTGGTCGGCTAGTCGGGCCGCCTGCATCTCAGCCAATGCAGCCAGGACAGGATCCGTCTGATCCTCACTAGTACTCGTGTTCCTCCTCGGTGGCACCATGACTCTGCACAAGTTACACAAAGAATGAGTTGATCAGGCCCACGCCATGTGGTCACATATGCATTATCATTACACACACCAGTTAGAGAGAACACAAAGTAGACACGCAACGACACATCCTAAGTTATTGCAATACATACAGGCTTTTCCCTAGAAAGTGCTCTGATACCATAAAATGTAACAGCCCGTGTTAACCCGGATTGTTAACACACTATCGTATTAAGCCACGCTTAATTAAAATGCGGAATAACTTTTTCTTTAATTCAATTATGACGTCATTAACTTAACCAACTTGATTACTTAATCATTTTCATAAAAATACTGCCTGTATGTAAATTGCAAGACAACTAACTGAATACCTCATAAATAAATATCAAGTGAGTATCTAAAAACCACAGGACTACAACATGCAGCCTGGGTCAAAATCCTGATACTTTAATTACAACATAATTAGAAAGACAATAACACAATCATGTGGCATGGACAAACCCCATGCTCACCAAATAAGGCAACAAGGCCCAATAGCAGTCATAACATAAACTCAGCAGAAAACATAAACAACAATATGAAAACATAACAGCAGTCAGCATATCATCAATCAGCTCAACTCTGGCCTCCTGCCACCTGAGCCCTCAACCTTACCTGATCCTGAAATAAGCGTCCCCAAACGTGGGGTGAGTTCTCTAACAAGAAATCTCAGTAAGACAAGGGGTCCTCAAGGAGTCTCCACCCCAAGCTCACTTACATGTGTAATATAAGTTCTAAAACAACAGTATTTACAATATAAGTTCCAAATCATGCGATGCAGCAATTAATCATGTCATGTGTGCTTTCAAATCTACTGGCCAGAGAAATGTAGGAATACGTCTATGCCTACATGAGTACATGGATACTACCTGCACCTCACCCACATGCTTCTCCATCTTGTATGTACTACATACTCAGGATTGCCGTCTAGGTGGACACCACATGCATATCATAATAGCTCATTACATATAAACAGCTCAACAGCATTTCCAAAATAATCAAAGCATGTAACACAGCATGCATAAACCCATCCCCATGGGACATGGTGGAACATCAAAATGGCTAAACCGAGGACACGAAAGCTTACCTTGCAAGCTAGCTATCCAAGCCAAGAGTCCAACCACTCACTAGTCCACAAACAGCAGTATCACAATCTGATATGGACCATTTAACAAGTCAATATAAATGCACAACATGCATACAACTTAAAGACTACGCCTTTCCTTTACGTTTTACGTCTTAAGGCTTCCAACAAAGCCATAAGCCCTTAATCATGTGATTCCGACTTAGTCCATTAGTTATAGAAGTTCAACTTCCTTAAACTAGGGTCCACACACACCCCATAGCTTACTGTTCATATAGTAAAGCTACTGTCTGCGCAGAACCCAGGATATCCGGATATCAGAAGGGGCATATCCGGATATGTCATATCCGGATATCACACTGGACATATCCGGATATGTCATATCCGGATACCCAGATCCCATATCCGGATATCTATATCCGGATACCATATCCGGATACTGATATCCGGATATCTGTTCGACAAATATCCGGATATCTCACGACAGAATGCAGTTTCTGCATTTCGTGAATATCCATCCCAAAGGTCCAACTTTTAACACATGTACACGTTAAAGCATGCATCTTTAAGCATATACAAGTTCATTTAGGTGTTGGTTACTTCATTTTAACTTTTTACATGTCAAGACACCAACTTTAAGCAAAATAAACTCATGATCATGGTGAGGTAACTTACCAAGGTTCAAAACAGAGGCAAGTTGTGCTCTTGGAGCCCTCTCAAGACACTTCAAACTCAGCCTAAGTATGAGCACGAAAATGGCACTTCAAGGTGGGTTCTTGCACCACAAGAAGGCACTTTGAAGCTTACAATGACTACCACAAAGTAGCCATCACTAAAGCTTCAAACTCAGCTCACTTACTACACACACACAGCAGTGGACACTGCCCAAGAACACTCCTTTCACTCTCACAAGGATGATCACAAGTGTGTAGGAAGGAAGAAGGAGGAGAAACCAAGCCAAAGATGAAAACTTGATCCTCAAAGGTTGAGGGAAAGGAATGGAACAGTGATCACACTCCCTCAGCCACCAACACTCACGTTCTGAATAAGGTCTCCTAGGGTTGTGTGCTAATGTGTCTATTTATAGGCACATGGCCACTAAACGCGCAGTATTAGCCTTAATAGCAAAGTAAAGGATCTTGATCCCAAACTTCGGATTCTAGACCTACGCATTTTTCTAAGATTTGTCATATTTTTATTTTATTTTTCGGAGCACCTTTCCGGTACGCGCTTTTCCATAGCCAGTATCAGTTCTGGCATCAGATTACGTCCTTTTGACTTGAAACTTGTTTTACAAGTCCTACATAATATTCTAGTAATTATCATGCGTTCGTTATAATTTTCCGGGATACTTTTCCGGTACGCATTTATACCGAGTAGCAGAACCGGTATCTGCGCTTTTCTTCCAAAAAGCGACTTTCAGCATTTTTACTCACTCAATATAATTATCTAAGCCCATTAATAATTATTAGGGTCAATTATGGAATTATTTCCTAATTATCATAATTAACTTACTAATTACCTTAATTAGCGGTGCGGGTTCTTACAATATACATCGAAGTGAACCATTTGGCGGAGTTTTCTCCAGAACCTCTTGGTTACTGAGATATATCAAGGGGCATTATTTCAGATGCACCAGTGGATATGGATATGTAGCAATAATTTAGCTATCATGTCATTTTAGTTTATGGATTTATTTGGCAAGTGAAGTGTAATATGTAAATAATTGTAGTTTAAAGTTAAAGTTGTAAATGCAAAAGTAATCCAGTGTTGTAAATGTACCATGGATGTATGTAATATGATGGAAGGGCTTTAGGCATATTATAGGTTTATGATTATCCGTATTATGTTTTATGCATGAAATTGAAAGTAAACTGTTTATGTTTTAAGTGTATATTGGATTGGGTTGTAAGTGCCCCAAGGCGTTGTTGGACCTTGTGTGTGCCACCCATTGGATTTTGCTGGATTTCAGGTGTATTAGTGGTGTTAAACAGGTTATGCAAATTTGGGGATTTTAGGAAATACAAAGGAAACTCTGGCGAATTTTCTGTAGAATTGGCAGTTTTTGGGTGAACTTTGGAGGAGCGTATCTCTCTCCATAGTGGTCCGATTGGGACGTGCCATACGCCATTTTGAAGCTTAAGATGTCCCCTACGTTGTGTCAAAAGCCTAGGTTCATTGGTGGTGTGCGCAGCCCATGGGGGCTGTTGTCACGCACTGCCCTGTTCTGGCCAGCACCAGTGGGCAGATTCAGGTCTGTGTTGGGAAATTAATTCCCGCTTCGTTACATGGTCAAATTAAGCGTACGATATATCAAATCGAAGTTTGAGGTGTCTAGTTTATGGTGTAAAAGTTTGAGAGGCAGTGTCCTTGTGGTTAGGTGCAGTTTATTCCGTGAAGTTTGGACGTTTTAGGCTGTTTTGGAGTTGGTAGGCAATGTTGTTTGTCCAACTTCAAACGGCGATAACCGGAGCTCACGAGCTCAGAATTGAGTGTGTGATAGCTTGATAGAAAGGTAAGTGAATAAGGAAAAAAGATAACCTGGAGTTTAAGTTTGGATTTTTATTTTGTGTTCGTAGAAAAACAGATTGGCAAATCTTGTTAAGTCGTAAAAACGTAAAAAGTGAGGAATTGGCTAAGTGGGTTTATGGGAACCCCTTAGTATCTTGTAGGTAATAAAATAAAGTGTATAAATAGTTAAGAAAGTCTTCCGCTAGTGTTTCAGTTATGGTCACAGCTTTTTATTATTACGCTTTTTATACTTTTACTGTTCGCGTAATAATCGGAAAAAGTTTACTCTCATTTTTATAAATGAACTGCTGTGATTGTAACTGCGCTTAATATCATAATTAATGTTAACAATACCGGTACGTAACGGGCTGTTACATTTTATGGTATCAGAGCAGGGCCTCTCATCCAGTACGGTGTGGTTCGAGGACGAACCAGGCGGAAGCTGGTGGGCATGTAACATCCCGGGCGCTGACGAGGGCGGGGAGTGATCGCCGGTGTGCAAGGGCACGGACAAGGAGCGGCTCCTGGCAGGCTTCCAGCGATGGGGGTACATGAATGAATCGAATAACACCGGAAAGAGAGGGATTCCAGAGACTGTGCTGGTATGGGACAGTACAGTTGGGAATGACTTATAAGAATTAATTGGTACTACCTATACTAACAAGATGCATCTACTTTTCGGTAGCCCAGATCGGAAGAACTCCACAGTTAAGCGTGCTTGACTTGGAGAAATTCTGGGATGGGTGACCTCCTGGGAAGTTTTCCTGGGAAGTGTGCGAGTGAGGACAAAGCACGCTGAAAAGTCTCGTGTTAGTGTGTGGGGACAGTCGTTAATCCTTGCAAGTTGCCAGGCGTTACAAGTGGTATCAGAGCAGTTTGGTTAGGGAACTCTGATAATGTATATATAGATGTGTTATGTGCTACATAGTTGTATGTAGATTCTTATCGATTACTGTATATGTAATTCCTTAGTGTGGGTCTGATCAACCCATTCCTTTGTGTTACATCTGTGGTCATCGTAAGAAGCCTGCGTAGTAACCTTGAAGCACCGAGTGTGAGTCTTTAGCTTGATGTTGTGGCTGCAGTGTTAACTGCTCCATGGACAAAGGATGGCAGTAAGTCAAGTATGAATATTAGAAGGCATAAAAGAACAGACATAAATATTATATCTGACTTCGATGAAAGTCAGGAGAAAAGTGTATTATAAGCAACAGTGGTGTACAATTTATGATATGTACAATATGAGCATAGACGAACTTTGTAATACTATGAAAGATAAACATATAACGAAGATGAGCTTATGAGATTGGTGAAATTCCAAGTATATGTGTAGTATAGTAAGACAGTTATGTACAAGTGGTCTTGGTGAATAGACTTCATCAAGGCGAGAGGTTTTGAACCTGAAGAATTATTGAGAAAAGGGAACAGATATTCGTATGCGTGAGTTAAACACGTCATGTTTGATTAGCAGTTATGAGACCAGGACAAGTGCGGTGCACTTGAATGAATTGGGATGGTCCAAGCAGAGAAGCAAATAGAATATTCGATGAGTAATCCTACGAGATTTGACCACTTGAAAGTATGATGCTGATAGATTGATAATGTGAGAGATATTTAAATATGGGAGTGAATTCCATAAAGAGGTAGTGTTGACTAAACACAAGTGAGGTGAACTAATGATGAGTATATTATTATGTGTAATATGTGTGAGGAAAAGTGAAGGAATCACCATGGATGACACAAGATATATGTACCATGAAGGCACTATTGCAGTTAGTGGATGTCGACTCAGATTGGCAGACGTATCAGTGATAAAGGAACAGGATGGTTGAGATGTGCAGTAAATTGTACGAAAGTAATGAGAATTGTAAAGAAATTATGATCTTGTGGTATATGTATATGTACTACTAATAGTAGTGCACTTATGAAAATATTGGTATTTGATACGGAGTGGTAGACGGAGTAAAGGTAATTTCAAGGTAAAGAGACATTCTACAACCACCAAGGGTGGAAGTGATCAGGAAAATTGAAGAGCTGCTCTACAGTATTGAGCGTATGTTATGTGAGCCATAACAGGCAATGAATTAGAACGATGGCACGATTTTGTGGGTTATTGTTGTATAATAATAAGGTGAGATGGTATGATTAGAGAATGAGTGAAGGTAAATCTTAATGTGAAATCAAGTGATTAGTATAGGAACCAAGTGGCAATAAAGTGCGAAAGTCAGAGGTTAATGAAAGAACTAATGTGTAAAGTGTGCAGAGAATGTGGAATTACGTGGTCAGCAAGAGAGTTAATGTGTAATTCAAGATGAAAATGATAAGATCTGTTAGTGAACTGAGGTATAAATTCAGTGCAAGGATTGAGGTGAAGTAGTTATCTGTGATTCGATGGAAATGATTGGAAGATCCCTGTGTGATGGGAAATATGAAACTTATACTGAGAGATTTGAGATGTGTACAGAACTTTGAGAAAATTTAACAATTATGGATTAGGGATTATGTTATGAACCATGACAAGTGATTAGTCAAAGTGAAAGAGTAAACAATCTGTGAGAAGAATAAGCAAGGAAGAGATAATGGACTACGGACTGAACGGTAACAAGACAGAAGGAACTATTACGAGTTAGAAAACGTGTACGAAATTACGAAGAGAATGTGGATTATTATAACTGCGACTATGTTATAAACCAGGTCAGAGGGGTAACCGAAACGAAAGTAAACTACCAGTGAGAAGAATGACACGAGAGAGTAAGATGAATTAACTTATATGTAACAGGTGTATATTATACCACTACGACTAAGTATGGGGGCAGCCCATGTGGTAATACAGAACAGTTTTGATGTTATATACAGAGGTGATACAGACACCAAATGGACTGGGTTCATGTGTGATCGGGAGTGCACGGTGTACCAGTTTGCTGTTATATACAGATGTATTATGAGTATAAATTTCTCTATGCACTGGGGGCATGTAATATGATTTGATAGTAGGGAGATCTCAGTGGGGGCCTATGTGCCAGGAGTGTATAGCTATCTCGGTGCGGGTTAAGTTCCCGGAGACTAGTAGTATTTGATATGAGTAATGAGAAACGAGGAAGTATTCCACATTGGTGTAACGGTTAGTATGGTGGAGATAATTTATGTAATTGCTCAAAGAAGAAACATTTGGGGGGATGCCTTAGAATAGAAACAGCTAGTAGTAAGTCGTTTTTACGGCATGGATCATATGGGTGGATTCTCTGATCTGTGAGTCATGGCATCTGGGGCCCTTAGGACAGCAAGAGCTCGAGGGGTTAAACCTGTGAATGTTGTTACCCACTGTATTGGGAGAGTTTTTCCATATGGTTAACGCAAGATGCGAGGTTATATATTTGTAAATGGACAATAGTATGTCAGGTTTGGATATAAGAGTTGTGGCTTAGTGTGCAAGAACTTCGAAGTGTGATAGTGAAGCACTATTGTGGGTGTAAAGAAAGTTTGATGAAATAAATTTTGTCTCTAAGTGAAGTAGTAAGTTAGTTGGAATCCTCGTCTTATGACCAAAAAGGGATAATAACGTGAGTTAAAGTTGATAGAATGAATAAGTGTCCTTCTAGGAAGGCTAGTGGTGATCAAGATTTCAGGTTAAAACAGTGAAGTGTTAGCCCTAAGGAAAAGATAAGTTGAAATAGAGTCAAGTGCGAACGTGTATTAATAGATGGGAACTATAGTTGTAATTGATTACGAAAAAGTGAATAGCTTGGTTTTGCTGGTAAAGTAGATTGAGAAATGTTGTATGTAATCGCATATGCCACTTATGGTGGAAAGTGTGTGGAAAAGGCACAATGTTGATGATGTTTTGATTAAGTACTAATGAGGTATGGACTAGTGTTAGTGGTAATTTTGAATATTCTGAGAAACTGATATACCAACTGGTGGTAAATTGTAGAAGTGGTAGCAATGATGAATGAATTTTAAGTGAATTGATAGTTGGGTGTCAAGGATTCCTAGTGAATAGGACTTGTATATGAGAGATATGGCATTTTGAATAGTCCATCAGTTAATAGTGAAGTGGGTCGGAAATTGATTTGTTCCAAAGTGTTAAGTGGAAGTGAGTAAAGCTATAAGTAATAGTGTTTTGAGTTTGACATCCAGGATTAAATGATGATGATTATGAGAAAGTAGTATAAATGAGTGGAACATAATGTTAAGTTGTAACATCGAAGTGGAATGAAAGTTGAAAATAGTTAGTGGGTGAAAATATTAAGCATGAGTCCTCGATATGGAGGTCATCGATGAGTGTTGTGTTTAGACTGTGAGAGGTCTGAGTATGGAATTGAGCTGACTGAGTTGATAAAATTGAGATGGTTCAGTTAACGAAAAGAGTAACAGTGAAAGCAAATTATGAATATGATTACTATATGGAAAGAGTCAGGACTGTGTGTGGTTAAAAGACCTTAAAAGGTTAATCGGAGAGATAAACTGTTGTGAGGGTTGTTAGTTTCGTATCACAAGAAGAAAAATATAGTAGTGAGTACCTAAGAAGAGGTGAAGACACGTGACAAGGAAAAATAAGGTATATGAGTATAGAAATTAATGTGAGTCGAAATCATAAGAAACGACAAAGTGCCCTTGAAACTAGAAAGGATGTGCTTCGGTGAAAGCTAAGAAAACAATGAAATCATAAGAGCAGTGACAGTAATGGAAAGGACTAGTATGTTTGAGTATGGTTGAAACAGTGAGGACAGCGAAAAGAGTTAAGTGCTAAAGAAAGTGTAAAGATATATGAGAACAGTTAGAGTCTATTATGGAAACAACTATAGATGTTTGGGAACGACATTGGATCCGAAAGACAGATGAAGATGAAAATGAGATGAAGTGAGACAGACAAATTGTAATGTGGTCGTCTATTACCGATGAATTGGTGAAAGTGTAACCGTAAGCCGTGAAGAGCTTAAAGTATTGCGAATTGAAGGTCGTAGCACCATAAATGACAAGTATAAAATGTGTCCGTAAGCCGTGAAGAGCTTAAAGTATTGCGAATTGAAGGTCGTAACACCATAAATGACAAGTATAAAATATGTATATGATGAACTACAGTGAGTGAAAAAGCAACAGTGGTTTAAGGAAACAGTGAAAGATATAATGAGTTAAGGGGTCAGATACCCGAAGTTATCAAGTTTGTAAAGGACGAAGTAATCATGGATACCGCAGAAATGAGATTTTCGATTACACCCCGTGTTACGGGACCGTTAAGATGTAATTTTGCGGACAAAATTCTAAAAGGTGGGGTGATTATAACACCTCACAATTCTAAAATAAGTAATTAAAGTGTTAAGTGAGAAATTAAGTGAAGGATTAGTGAAAATCCCAAAGATTAGGCCAAAATACAAAGAAAGGGCAAAACGGTAATTAGCCAACACGCAACCCTAGGAAGGTAAAAAATTGAGCAGGAGGTCTCAGATGATAAAAATAAGCCTGGAAATGGATTCAGAACGAAAAATTGAGTGGATAGGCAAGTTTCAGAAAAATCAGTGAATAGTGTTTTTCACGGGTAAAAATATCGCAGTCAGATTGCACCGTAAAACGTGCCAGTGGAATTTTGAGCTCTAGGTTTCAAATATTGATTTTAAATGGTCCATAGAAATAGGAAATATGATTTCTGATAATATTTGAGGGATTTAAGTCAATTTGTGGAAGTTTGTTAACGGAGCGCGCTGTACCTTAAAGCAGTGTTTTTCCGAACAACCGGAAAGCTCCAAATTTTTATCTGAAAGAGTAAAATTAAAGGATTTTGTTAAGATGAAAAATTATAATTTCTCATTAGGTTTTTAAATTGTGAATTTTAGTGATGACCGGAGGGAAATTCGGGTGAGTTTTAAATCACGTGGGATCCGGTACCCAGTTAAAGTTAATAAAACACTTGAAATCTCCTATTCATCTTAAATTCCTCCCGTCTTCTTCTCCTTCATGCAGCGCCCTCACAGCCCCTTGGCCACCATTTTTGTGAAATTTGCTCCTTTCTCACAAACCAACCAATTCTCAACCAAATTCAACAAAGTTTGTGTTGAATCTTGATGGAAAACACCTTCTGAACCCATTGGTACCACTATTGAGTCTTGAAATTGAGTGTGGGAGGAGATCCACCACTGTTTATATTTCGGTTTTCATGCAAAAAAGGGTGATTATGTTGATTTCAAATGCTCCAATGGTGGAGTATGCTTAGGTGGAGCCATATACCACGCAATTGGGTAAGTTATTTCAACATTTCATTGGTTAAATTTTGAGTTGTGATAATTGCCCCTAAAGAGGGATTTTGTGATATGTTGTGTTAGAGAGCTCAAATGGAAAATGTCTATTAGATGATAATGTCTTAGAATGATGCATTAAAGCTAGAAATGCAATAAAAATTATTGAGGAAAAAAGTTGATTTTTAACTTAGTGAAATTTTTGGGTGTCAAGACTTTGAATTTTGAAAATGTGATGGGAGTGTATTGGTGAGTTGTTGTATGATTGTATGATGATATAATAGGAAAATATGAGGTGTGGAGTTGTTAAAATTGATGTGAATTCCTTGGATGTGAATTAGTGAGCAAATCGGCCTTTAGGCAAAAAGAGGTAAAATGATATTGTGTAAATTGCATGGATGATGTTTCATGCTTTAAATGGTAATTAGATGGGTTGTGTTGTGATTTTAAAGTGGAAGAATCAATGAAAAATAATGAGTGGTGTCATTTGGCATAAAAGAGCCTAGAGTGAAAGATTTAGCAAACGATGCGTAAAAGACGTAAAACGGAGAAACGACGATTGAATTAGCCTTTTGGCAACCTATTGAAGTGTAATAAAATGAGAAAGAAAATTTAGAAAAATAAATCCCTAAATAACACTAATATGGCTGAACCACCAAGTGGGAAAAAGGGGGATTTTGGTGTTTTTGCGTTTTGACGTATTTTGACTGAAACTGACGGCTGTGCATGGTTGTACAGGTTGCCGTACGTGGATATAAACTTGGAACAGTGAAACAGTGGATTGCCCTTGGTCCTGGATCAAGTGGATTGAGGTGTTCCCTGTGTATCAAGCTATGAGTGGAGTTTCTGCGGAGCTCAGTGGATGGATAAAAAGAAAGGTAACCTCTTGGTACTGGGGCTTGTTCCCCTTTTTGTGTTCCACCTTGCTAGTTGATGGCAATGGTAGGAAGTGTGTATGAGTAGTGTAGAACAGCATGAGCATGCATGTGCATTATCACAGTGGGTACTTATGTACCAGATCTCTGGCCAGTAGATATTTTTAGCCTTCGGGCAAGTGTTTCCGGACTGCCACTGGATAGGTCTCCGAGAGGGAGTTCCAGTTGACCCAGGGTCGTGGTGTGTTATCCGGATAGGAGCACACTAGGTTGTCTCGGGTGTATATGGTTGGAAGGGGTACCTTGGTGGGTTGTTCTATGAACACGCCAGGGGTAGTACCCATAGGCGTATAGCCGAGGACATGGCGTGGTATTGGTAGCTACCATCCCGCATGTCGTAGTTGTTCCGATATATTCCCCCTTTCTCTAAATCCCTTGCTTTATCCCGTTTTATAACAGTGGTGTTGTTTTTATGCTATTGATATACATCGAAGTGAACCATTGGGCGGAGTTTTCTCCAGAACCTCTTGGTTACTGAGATATATCCGTATATCTCACCCCGTCTCGGGGCATTATTTCAGGATGCACCAGTGGATATGGAGCAGCGGGCAAGAAGCCCGCATGATGACGAGTGGAGCAATGGAGTAGAGTTTAGCTATCATGTCATTTTAGTTTATGGATTTATTTGGCAAGTGAAGTGTAATATGTAAATAATTGTAGTTTAAAGTTAAAGTTGTAAATGCAAAAGTAATCCAGTGTTGTAAATGTACCATGGATGTATGTAATATGATGGAAGGGCTTTAGGCCTATTATAGGTTTATGATTATCCGTATTATGTTTTATGCATGAAATTGAAAGTAAACTGTTTATGTTTTAAGTGTATATTGGATTGGGTTGTAAGTGCCCCAAGGCGTTGTTGGACCTTGTGTGTGCCACCCATTGGATTTTGCTGGATTTCAGGTGTATTAGTGGTGTTAAACAGGTTATGCAAATTTGGGGATTTTAGGAAATACAAAGGAAACTCTGGCGAATTTTCTGTAGAATTGGCAGTTTTTGGGTGAACTTTGGAGGAGCGTATCTCTCTCCATAGTGGTCCGATTGGGACGTGCCATACGTCATTTTGAAGCTTAAGATGTCCCCTACGTTGTGTCAAAAGCCTAGGTTCATTGGTGGTGTGCGCAGCCCATGGGGGCTGTTGTCACGCACTGCCCTGTTCTGGCCAGCACCAGTGGGCAGATTCAGGTCTGTGTTGGGAAATTAATTCCCGCTTCGTTACATGGTCAAATTAAGCGTACGATATATCAAATCGAAGTTTGAGGTGTCTAGTTTATGGTGTAAAAGTTTGAGAGGCAGTGTCCTTGTGGTTAGGTGCAGTTTATTCCGTGAAGTTTGGACGTTTTAGGCTGTTTTGGAGTTGGTAGGCAATGTTGTTTGTCCAACTTCAAACGGCGATAACCGGAGCTCACGAGCTCAGAATTGAGTGTGTGATAGCTTGATAGAAAGGTAAGTGAATAAGGAAAAAAGATAACCTGGAGTTTAAGTTTGGATTTTTATTTTGTGTTCGTAGAAAAACAGATTGGCAAATCTTGTTAAGTCGTAAAAACGTAAAAAGTGAGGAATTGGCTAAGTGGGTTTATGGGAACCCCTTAGTATCTTGTAGGTAATAAAATAAAGTGTATAAATAGTTAAGAAAGTCTTCCGCTAGTGTTTCAGTTATGGTCACAGCTTTTTATTATTACGCTTTTTATACTTTTACTGTTCGCGTAATAATCGGAAAAAGTTTACTCTCATTTTTATAAATGAACTGCTGTGATTGTAACTGCGCTTAATATCATAATTAATGTTAACAATACCGGTACGTAACGGGCTGTTACAGTGGGATATATCAGAAATGGATTTGTATCGAACGATATGATACTCTATCGTGTATCATACGATCTGTATCGTGTATCATACGATACAAAAATTAAATCAAAATTTATAATTTTTAATTAAAGAAGATTTAATTTATGATTTAAATTTTAAAAGTTTTAAAAATTATTATTAATAAGGAAAATAAAGTAAAAAACTATAAGAGAAAAGATAAGAAGACTTCAAGATTGTTGAACAAGAAAAGAGAGATGAGTCAAATGATTATCCTAATAATCAAGATGATGAATTAGTTATGTCACTAATAAATGCTGATAGTCGTAATAGTGATAATATTATTTTTAATGATTAATGAGTAAGAGAATAAATAATTTTCACTTTAGTTATTTATGTATTTTGTTTATTGGATCCTGTTACGATCTGATAGATCGTAAATATTCAATCGGAGATTGGTAATTTAATATTGGATCTGTTTGCCCTATAATGTTACGATCTGATCAATCGTAAATGTCCAATCTGAGATTGATGATTTAATATTGGATATGTTTGCCCTCTCTCAGGTACCTATAGGAGAGGTACCCTAAAGATAAGCGAATCACTGTGCACTATAATATAACGACATAGTCAAGGCGTGGGGTGTGTCCATAGTGACAAGCTAAGGGAGAAGGTTTCAGCCTGTGTACCTGGGGTCTTTAACCTCTTATTTATAAGGGTTACCTCTTGGGCTTGTGTAGATCTCCCAGCTGTAGTAGGATTCAACTTCCTTTCTATTGAGATATAGACTCTATCCTTAGCAGTCTTACTGTTTTATATTGTTAGGATAATTGGGTAATTATCTTTTAACCAAAGTTTGTTCATAACAACGAAAGCTAAGCCGAAAACGGCAATGATTACAAAATATTATAGAAATTGAAATCAAGGGGTCCTAGCCTCGGCGTCTTCCTCGGAACCAGGAGAACCCGGAACAATGACGCCGTCCTTTACTTCGTAAGACACGTCCATGCCCTCTTCGATGAGCCCTGGGTTGAGAACTCGGGCCTGAGCAATGGCGTTGTCAAAAGCTTGGACAGCCGCGTTAACCACCACGTTCCTGGCCTCTTCAAAATCGGCAGTCTTTTGATCGAGCTGAGTCTGAAGCGCCTGAAGTTGGACGTCTTTATCTCCTAAAGATTTGGTAAGGGCTTCTTTCTCGGCGCTCAGCTCACCGACCTTAGAGTTGGCCAGTCGCAGGTCTTCCTTCGCCATGTCCGCCTCCTTCTGCAGCTCCCCAAGTTTAACCTCCAGGGCGGACTTAGATCGCTCTAACTCCCCGACCTTAGCAGTAAGGGATGACTTGGCCGCATTCGCCTGGTCCAGATTCTGGAGGAGGTCCTGAAATATCTGGATCAATGAGGTCGTCTTTAAGGCGTCCTCCTCCATCCGCTTCAACATGACCCTCACAGAAGAAGTCAGGCCAGAATCCAGAAAGAGACCAGGGGGAGGTTTCAAAGCTGCCCTGAGACGGTCAGAAACACCTGACTTCCACAGCTCCCCTGGCTCCAAACTGAGGAGGGTCCCCTGGGTCCACTGGGAAGCAGGAATCGCAGCTGGACTTGGTGATGGGGGAGAAATATCAATAGGAACCACCTCGTCAGCAGGAGGGTCCTCCCCCAAGATGATGTCTATCCGCCGTCGCTTTGACGCTTCGGGTTCAGGAGGGGCAGCCTCTCGCGACTTGCCCTTACCAGCTCGCTTAGGTAGATACTTCTTATATTCAGCCGACGTCATGCCAACTGAAAATCAGAAAACGCATTGTCAAAGAGCACCAAAAAGAGAATATTGTCAAAAATAAATAAAAAACTTGACATACATACCAAACTCATAAATGGAGGCGTTTTAAAAACAACTGCTCATTTATTCATAATAAGACTGTTTACAAATCCGAGCTTTACAGCCCGCTTATTTGATTTAAAATCAATCAAGTACTGTCCGAGCTCCATGGCTCGTTTTATTTATGTGGACTAGAGTCTAGTACTTTGACCATGTCTTCATACCTAACTGTAATAGGTTTTCAGCTTGTCAGCAT
The DNA here is from genome assembly GCA_032173675.1 of Gastrolobium villosum. Taxonomy (NCBI): domain Eukaryota; kingdom Viridiplantae; phylum Streptophyta; class Magnoliopsida; order Fabales; family Fabaceae; genus Gastrolobium; species Gastrolobium villosum. The sequence goes on along the minus strand of JAVKPL010012410.1, from coordinate 34,649 downwards.
TCCAAGTTCTTTTTACTGGCTTCTTTGATAGAGTTTCCAGAGTGTAGGCTCCCTTTCCGAGATTATCCTTGACCCTATAAGGGCCTTCCCAATTTGCTGCGAGCTTTCCATCTTTGGCATTCTTGTTGCCGATGTCGGCTCTTCTCAAAACTAGGTCGCCACTCTGAAATGACCGAGGTCTTACTTTCTTATTAAACCTAGCCGTAACTAGGCGCTTGGCCATCATATTTTTGTATCTGGCGTTCTCCCTGCACTCGTCCAACAGGTCGAGCTCAATCAACAGTGCTTCATCATTTTGTCCCTCAGTGCCCTGCAGTCTTTGGGCCCTTCTCCAGGACGGTTCTCCGATCTCAACCGGAATCATTGCTTCGCAACCGTATGTTAGCCTGAAGGGGGTTTCTTCTGTTGCGGATTGAACACTTGTTCTGTATCCCCATAAGACTAGGTGTAATTGCTGTACCCAGTTTCCTTTGGCCTCGTCAAGCCTTTTCTTGAGTCCGTTGATTATTACCTTGTTGGCAGACTCGGCTTGTCCATTGGTCTGGGGATGTTCCACTGAGGCGAAACGGTGTTTTATTTTGAAGTCGGTCATGAGTTCTTGGAATTTCTTGTCAATGAATTGAGTTCCGTTGTCGGTTACAATTTCTGCAGGGATTCCAAACCGACTTACCAGGTTCCTTTCGAAGAAGCGGCGTATCCTGGCCGAGGTGATGGTGGCCAGGGGTTCAGCCTCAATCCATTTGGTGAAGTAGTCGACCGCGACTATCAGCCACTTTAGTTGTCCTTCAGCAGCAGCAAAGGGTCCTAAGAGGTCCATTCCCCATTTAAAAAATGGCCAAGGTGCCGTTATGGTCTGCAATTCCTCTGGGGGTGCATGAATTATCAGTGCATGCTTCTGACACTGCTCACATCGCTGAACATGTTCCATGGCGTCGGCCGCCATTGTTGGCCAGTAATACCCAGCTCTTAACGCCTTCTTAGCCAATGCTTTGCCCCCCATGTGATGTCCGTTGATGCCTTCATGGATCTCGGATAACACATATTCAACTTCGTTTTTATCAAGGCACTTCAGCATGGGTGCATAGAAACCCTTTTTGTAGAGTTGACCCTCTACTATGGTGAAGCAAGCCGAGTTCCTGACCAGCTTTTTTGCCTCTTTAGTATCTTCTGGCAGGGTTCCTTTTTCAAGGTAAGCCACGATTGGTCTCCTCCAATCTTCAGTGTCGGTAGTTATCATTAGGACGCATGTTGGTTCCAAAATGCTTTGCTGAATAACGGTGCGGTGGTTGCCGGGTCCTTTTGAGCTTGCTAGTTTGGACAGGATGTCAGCCCTACTATTCTCATTTCGAGGGATGTACTGGATCATTACCTCGTCGAACTCGGCAAACAATTCCTTGACTCTTTGGAGGTACTTCATCATGAGAGGGCCCTTGGCTTGGTACTTTCCCTCAACTTGGGAAGTAACGACTTGAGAATCGCTCATGATTTTGACTCTCTTTGCTCCGTGCTCTCTCACCTGCATAATCCCAGCAATAAACGCCTCATACTCGGCTTGGTTGTTTGAGGTCGGAAATGCCAGGTGGAGCGAATGCTCAATTGATACTCCTTCCGGGCTTTCGATGATTACTCCCGCGCCGCTTCCTTTAGAATTTGAGGATCCGTCCACATACACAGTCCAGATATCCTCTTCCGACTTCTCCTGTTCATTGCCCGGGGTGAGCTCCAAGATGAAGTCGGCAAGTGCCTGTGACTTTATTGCTGGCCGAGGTTCGTACGTTAAATCAAACTCGGATAGCTCGACAGCCCAATTAATCATCCTTCCTGCCAGATCAGGCTTATGTAGTATATGCCTGATAGGCTGGTTTGTCCGCACTATGATCCGGTGGCTTTGGAAGTAAGGTCGGAGCCTTCTTGCCGTTGTCAGTAAAGCAAATGCCACTTTTTCTAGCTTCTGGTATCGGAGTTCTGGTCCCTGCAATGTACGTCCAACGAAATAGATTGGGTGCTTGTGATTATCCGTTTCCCGGACCAAGACGGCGCTGATAGCTTCCTCCCCTACAGACAGGTACAGGACCAGCGTCTCTCCGGGTTCTGGTTTTGTTAGTACGGGAGGGGTAGCCAAGCAAACTTTGATGTTGTCGAATGCCTTTTTGCACTCTTCCCCCCAACCGAATTCTGCCTCCTTCTTGAGGAGCTTAAAGAACGGCAGTGCCTTCTCTGCTGATTTTGGGAGGAATCTAGTCAAGGCGGCAAGGCGGCCTGTAAGTTGCTGGACCTCCCTTTTATTTTGTGGCTGCTTCATTTCCAATACCGCCCTACATTTGTCGGGATTTGCCTCGATTCCTCGGTTTGTAAGCATGAACCCCAGGAATTTCCCAGCTGGTACCCCAAATGCGAATTTGGCTGGGTTCAGCCTGATCTTCCGAGTTCTTAATTGCTCGAAAGTTTCTCCGAGGTCAGCGATGTGCGCTGAAGTGCTTACTGATTTGACGATCATATCGTCAATGTAGACCTCCAGGATTCTTCCGATCTGAGTCTGGAAGACTCGGTTCATCATCCTTTGATAAGTGGCCCCAGCGTTTTTGAGGCCAAATGGCATAACATTATAACAGAAATTTCCTTTTTCCGAAATAAAAGCCGTCTTATCATGGTCATCTGGGTGAAGGGGAATTTGATTATACCCTGAGTACGCGTCCATAAATGAAAGCAACTGGAAGCCAGATGAGTTGTCCACTAGTTGGTCGATATTGGGCAACGGGTAGGAATCCTTTGGGCAGACCTTGTTCAGGTCTGTGTAATCGACACAAATTCTCCATTTTCCGCTTGGTTTTTTGACCATTACTACATTTGACAGCCAGGTAGTATACTGTATTTCACGAATGAATCCGGCCTCCATGAGCTCGTCCACATGTTCGTTTAGAGCCTGTCGTCTGTCTATCCCAATCTTTCTTTTCTTTTGGGATACCGGCTTTGCTCCCGGATACATCGATAGCCTGTGGCAGCAAAAGGCTGGATCAATCCCAGGAATCTCGGAGGCCTTCCAAGCAAATACGTCGGAATTGGTCTTTAGGAATGCTACGAGTTCGTTTTGAAACTCTAGCTCCAGAGACTTTCCGACCTTGGTGTAGCCTTGGCCATCACCGCGGATCTCGACTTCTTGTAATTCGCCCTCAGGTTGTGGTCGAGGCGATTGAAGCTCCTCTCGCATGTCGAGCTCGACCAGGTTGACCTCTCTGTCGGTTGACCTGAAAACTCGGTGGCTTGATCCTTCCCCCCTTGTCCGGGGAGGAGATGCCGGATCCCCGTGATGGGCCCGAATTGTCTCATAATAACACTCCCTTGACTCTCTTTGATCTCCAGGAATTGTGATTATTTCGAGGTTGGGTCCTGGCATATTCATGAGTTGGTGCTTGGTGGATATCATCATGTCCCAATCGTGAATAGTGGGACGACCAATGATTACGTTATAAGAGGAGGAAGTGTCCACTACCACAAACCGAACTCTCTCCGTACGTAAGGAATCCTTCGTGCCGAGGGTCAGTTTGAGGTCGATGTAGCCTTTTGGTGGGGATGGTGCTCCGTTGAAGCCAAGGAGCTCGGTGACACATGGCTTTAGGTCCTTTTCATCCAAATTCATCCTCTTGAAGGCGTCCCAGAGGATTATATCTGCACAGCTTCCGTGGTCAAGGAAGATTCTCCTGACTCGACAATTGACTAGCACTCCAGTGACTACCAATCCGTCAGTATGTTCTGGCACGACCCTAGCCAGCTCTGCTCTGGTGAAGTATATCGGAGGGGGTTCGGGTTCATCGAAGTTTGGCTTAAAAGTTGGCCGGTCTCTAATGGACATGACCTATTTTAAGTATTTCCTTCGGGCGTTCGCCGAGTCTCCTCCGCCACCCAGTCCCCCACTGATCACATTGCATTCAAATTCTGCTTCAGGAAAAGTCTCCGTTCTGTCGTCGACCTCCTTGCCCTTGGCGTTGCGGTCTTGCCTCTGGTCTCTTTTGTCTCCCCGCCTCGGACTTCGGCTTCGGCTCCGGCTTCGGCTTTTCTGTCTGGGTTTGTTGTTCTTCTTACCTTGCGTACGAATTATGTATTGTTTTAACTTTCCTTCTCTGACGTGTTTTTCAATCGCGTCTCGAAGGTCCCAGCAGTCATCCGTGATGTGGCCGTTTTGGTCGTGGAAGGCGCAATATTTGCTTTTGTCCAATCCGCTCTTTGCCCTAAGGGGGCGAGGTCGGTCGACGTTTCTCATCTCGGTCTGGGCTACTTCTCGCCAGATCCTGGATCTGGGCACGTTTAATGGTGTATAGTCCTCAAACTTCGTTCTGGGAGAACGATCTTCCGTCTTCTTCTCGCGAGTGTCGTTCCCTTTTTTGGACCCCTTGTGGTCCCGATCTCTACCGTTCTTCTTATTTGGGCTTCTTCTGGACGGGCTCCGCCCACGAGAGTCGACGTATGCCTGCTGCATATCCTCCACGTCGATGTATTTGTCGGACCTACGTCGGAATTCTTCGAGGTCATTGACCGGGTTCTTGTAGATCGACCTTGCGAGGGGGGAGTCGCCATCTAATCCAGAAATGATTAGATGGAGGTGCACAGCTTCAGTGAGACCGCGGACCTTCAGTGCTGCATCTTTGAACCTGTCAAGGTATTTCCTTAATGATTCATTGTCTTTCTGACGAATTCTTCCCAGCGCGTAGGCCGGCATGGGATGCACCTTGCTGGTTGCGAAGTTTAGGCGGAAAGTTCGCGCTAAATCTTCGAACGAGTCAATTGAGTTTTTGGGCAACCTGGTGATCCAGGTCATTGCCTGTCCCGTTAGGGTTGTTGCGAAAATTCTGGCCTTGATGGGTCCTGTAATCCCATTAAACAGCATTTCGGTTTTGAAGGCCTCCAAGTGGGCTTCTGGGTCTTGGCTCCCATCATACGGAGGTATTCTGGTGCTCTTGAACCTTGGGGGGATGGCCAGGTTCATTAATCTCTCCGTAAACGGGCTGTCGTTAGCTTCATCGTCGTTCAGATAATTTTGGTTGTTGGCGGCGATGTTCTGGCCTCCTACCTCTTGCTGATTGCCGAGGTGTTGAGACAGGGTTTCCAGGACGTTGACTTCAGGAGCGGACGTGTTATGGGGTTGGGCGACTCCATTACCAGCAGTAGCATTTTCACCTATGTTTTGGTGCTGGTTCCCTCCGTCCTGAGCCTGTGGCCCGCTTCCGGTTCCACCTTGAGCGGTCCGGTTTCGTAGTTCAGCCTCCAGCGTGGCCATTCTCTAAGTTACATTCGGTGGCTCGGGTTGACGATTCACAGTCGTTGTGTTTCCAATCGGTGGTCTAGGAGGCGGCCTCTGTGATCCGACCTCTTCGACTTGCACGTCCACCAGAACCGGGCTAGCTGAAGCCTGGAGCTGCTCCAAACCAGACATTTGGGATGGCCCCTGAGCATTGCCCGACGTGGATTGAATTAGCCTTTTGGCAACCTATTGAAGTGTAATAAAATGAGAAAGAAAATTTAGAAAAATAAATCCCTAAATAACACTAATATGGCTGAACCACCAAGTGGGGAAAAGGGGGATTTTGGTGTTTTTGCGTTTTGACGTATTTTGACTGAAACTGACGGCTGTGCATGGTTGTACAGGTTGCCGTACGTGGATATAAACTTGGAACAGTGAAACAGTGGATTGCCCTTGGTCCTGGATCAAGTGGATTGAGGTGTTCCCTGTGTAACAAGCTATGAGTGGAGTTTCTGCGGAGCTCAGTGGATGGATAAAAAGAAAGGTAACCTCTTGGTACTGGGGCTTGTTCCCCTTTTTGTGTTCCACCTTGCTAGTTGATGGCAATGGTAGGAAGTGTGTATGAGTAGTGTAGAACAGCATGAGCATGCATGTGCATTATCACAGTGGGTATTTATGTACCAGATCTCTGGCCAGTAGATATTTTTAGCCTTCGGGCAAGTGTTTCCGGACTGCCACTGGATAGGTCTCCGAGAGGGAGTTCCAGTTGACCCAGGGTCGTGGTGTGTTATCCGGATAGGAGCACACTAGGTTGTCTCGGGTGTATATGGTTGGAAGGGGTACCTTGGTGGGTTGTTCTATGAACACGCCAGGGGTAGTACCCATAGGCGTATAGCCGAGGACATGGCGTGGTATTGGTAGCTACCATCCCGCATGTCGTAGTTGTTCCGATATATTCCCCCTTTCTCTAAATCCCTTGCTTTATCCCGTTTTATAACAGTGGTGTTGTTTTTATGCTATTGATATACATCGAAGTGAACCATTGGGCGGAGTTTTCTCCAGAACCTCTTGGTTACTGAGATATATCCGTATATCTCACCCCGTCTCGGGGCATTATTTCAGGATGCACCAGTGGATATGGAGCAGCGGGCAAGAAGCCCGCATGATGACGAGTGGAGCAATGGAGTAGAGTTTAGCTATCATGTCATTTTAGTTTATGGATTTATTTGGCAAGTGAAGTGTAATATGTAAATAATTGTAGTTTAAAGTTAAAGTTGTAAATGCAAAAGTAATCCAGTGTTGTAAATGTACCATGGATGTATGTAATATGATGGAAGGGCTTTAGGCCTATTATAGGTTTATGATTATCCGTATTATGTTTTATGCATGAAATTGAAAGTAAACTGTTTATGTTTTAAGTGTATATTGGATTGGGTTGTAAGTGCCCCAAGGCGTTGTTGGACCTTGTGTGTGCCACCCATTGGATTTTGCTGGATTTCAGGTGTATTAGTGGTGTTAAACAGGTTATGCAAATTTGGGGATTTTAGGAAATACAAAGGAAACTCTGGCGAATTTTCTGTAGAATTGGCAGTTTTTGGGTGAACTTTGGAGGAGCGTATCTCTCTCCATAGTGGTCCGATTGGGACGTGCCATACGTCATTTTGAAGCTTAAGATGTCCCCTACGTTGTGTCAAAAGCCTAGGTTCATTGGTGGTGTGCGCAGCCCATGGGGGCTGTTGTCACGCACTGCCCTGTTCTGGCCAGCACCAGTGGGCAGATTCAGGTCTGTGTTGGGAAATTAATTCCCGCTTCGTTACATGGTCAAATTAAGCGTACGATATATCAAATCGAAGTTTGAGGTGTCTAGTTTATGGTGTAAAAGTTTGAGAGGCAGTGTCCTTGTGGTTAGGTGCAGTTTATTCCGTGAAGTTTGGACGTTTTAGGCTGTTTTGGAGTTGGTAGGCAATGTTGTTTGTCCAACTTCAAACGGCGATAACCGGAGCTCACGAGCTCAGAATTGAGTGTGTGATAGCTTGATAGAAAGGTAAGTGAATAAGGAAAAAAGATAACCTGGAGTTTAAGTTTGGATTTTTATTTTGTGTTCGTAGAAAAACAGATTGGCAAATCTTGTTAAGTCGTAAAAACGTAAAAAGTGAGGAATTGGCTAAGTGGGTTTATGGGAACCCCTTAGTATCTTGTAGGTAATAAAATAAAGTGTATAAATAGTTAAGAAAGTCTTCCGCTAGTGTTTCAGTTATGGTCACAGCTTTTTATTATTACGCTTTTTATACTTTTACTGTTCGCGTAATAATCGGAAAAAGTTTACTCTCATTTTTATAAATGAACTGCTGTGATTGTAACTGCGCTTAATATCATAATTAATGTTAACAATACCGGTACGTAACGGGCTGTTACAGTGGGATATATCAGAAATGGATTTGTATCGAACGATATGATACTCTATCGTGTATCATACGATCTGTATCGTGTATCATACGATACAAAAATTAAATCAAAATTTATAATTTTTAATTAAAGAAGATTTAATTTATGATTTAAATTTTAAAAGTTTTAAAAATTATTATTAATAAGGAAAATAAAGTAAAAAACTATAAGAGAAAAGATAAGAAGACTTCAAGATTGTTGAACAAGAAAAGAGAGATGAGTCAAATGATTATCCTAATAATCAAGATGATGAATTAGTTATGTCACTAATAAATGCTGATAGTCGTAATAGTGATAATATTATTTTTAATGATTAATGAGTAAGAGAATAAATAATTTTCACTTTAGTTATTTATGTATTTTGTTTATTGGATCCTGTTACGATCTGATAGATCGTAAATATTCAATCGGAGATTGGTAATTTAATATTGGATCTGTTTGCCCTATAATGTTACGATCTGATCAATCGTAAATGTCCAATCTGAGATTGATGATTTAATATTGGATATGTTTGCCCTCTCTCAGGTACCTATAGGAGAGGTACCCTAAAGATAAGCGAATCACTGTGCACTATAATATAACGACATAGTCAAGGCGTGGGGTGTGTCCATAGTGACAAGCTAAGGGAGAAGGTTTCAGCCTGTGTACCTGGGGTCTTTAACCTCTTATTTATAAGGGTTACCTCTTGGGCTTGTGTAGATCTCCCAGCTGTAGTAGGATTCAACTTCCTTTCTATTGAGATATAGACTCTATCCTTAGCAGTCTTACTGTTTTATATTGTTAGGATAATTGGGTAATTATCTTTTAAGGGATCCTTGGGTAGGTGGTTAGGATATGGAAATATTCCATAACAGCTGAGAGAGGGCAAACAGATCCAATATTAAATCACCAATCTCCGATTGGACATTTACAATTGATTAGATCGTAACATTAGAGGGCAAACAGATCCAATATTAAATTACCAATCTCCGATTAGATATTTACGATCTTTCATATCGTAACAAATCCTTTTTTATAATTTAAATTTATATAATATTAATTATTTTTATATTATTTTAGGGGAATGTTATACTTACAATCTATTTTCATTTATGACTTATTACAATCATATCTTAACCATTGACTTCCGTCAATCAAAAATTAAGATTTTCTCAAATCAAATTTATTAATTAATCATTAATTCGTAATAAATGGCAACCGTTAATTGATGAAAATTAACGATTAAGATATAATTATAAAAGATTGTAAATGAAAATTAATTACAAGTATAATCTTCCCAAATATTTTGTTATATTTATGTATCTTAGATTTGATAAGATTGATCATACACGATATAAAAAAGGGAAAAACATCTATCCTTTTAAAGGATATAAACTTATATCATTTTAGATCATAACCGTTGATTTTCATCCATCAACGGTTATAATCTATTGGGTCAAACTTAATGGGCCAAATTTATTATTAATTAATAATTTTGATCCAATAAATCATAACCATTGATGGACGAAAATCAACGGTTAGGATCTAAAATGATAAAAGCTTCCTTTAAAATGACAGATGTTATTCCCTATAAATAATTGGGCAAATAATACACGATTCCTATTGCAATGCATATCACGTTACAGTTCTAACGCCCACAAAAGGCTATTTGGTAATTTGGAGCGAAACCTACCCACAAGTGACAGGGTCGCGGACGCCATTTGAACGTTGTGGTAATGAAAACTCTCTCTCTCTCTCTCTCTCTCTCTCTCTCTATTTGGTTTTGAAAGTAAATAAATAAAGAAACCAAACAAAAAGAAACGAACAACGTAACCAAGAAAATTTTTCAAGAATTCGGAAACCCAAACGTTTTCAATTGAAATATCTAAACGGGTTTTTTCTTTTCCTGTTCGGTAACCCCAGTTGCTATCCTCTTTGATTCACGTGATTTTTTTTGTTCCCTCTTTCTCTATATTGAACCAGAGTCTCCTCTTTCATCCGTTCAAATTTTTAGAAAATGGCATCTTATTATTTAATTTCTTTTTCGCCACTGTTTGTTTTGCTTTGGTGGCATAATTCTCTCATCATTTATGACCAAACTAATCATAGGATCTCTGTAATTAATTCCTCCCATGTTTGTGCTAATTGCTAAATCTGATCTTTACTTCGTTGTTGTTTACTTCGTTATTAATTACGAATAAATCTGAGCTTAAAGGGGAACCTTTGGATGGAAGAATAATGATATGATTTGATTTCATGTGTTTTTGTTGTTCTGAGAAGTTTTGACGCTTTATGCCCTTGAATGGGGGTTTGCTCTCTGTTTTTTTTTTTTGGTAACATTGCTCTCTGTTTTTGTGTGAGAACAGATGGCAAGGGGAGGAAAGGTTAGTGGCAAACGCAATTTCAGGAAAAAGGTTCGGTCAAAGGAAGGTGGTTCTGATGAAGATTATGTGGTTTCAGATGATGCCGGAGATATGTCTGATTGTCCAGAGGAGGATATCTCTTCTTTAGATGGATGCGCATCCGAGGAGAGTTTTGGTGGTTTTCCTGAAGAGAATGAGGAAATTCAACGAGTGAGGAAATTCAATAGATCAAAGGCCAAAAATGGCATTTGTGGTCGGCGGAAAATTGCAAGTAAAACCTCACGGAAGAGGCAAAGGATTACATATGCAGAACAAGAAGAACAAGAAAAAGAAGAAGATGGAGATGAGGATGAGGACGAGGACGAGGATGAGGATGAGGATGAGGATGAGGATGAGGATGAGGATGAGGATTGGAATGAGGATTTCAATTTTGATGACGATGAGGAATTTACAATAGAGGAGGAAGATTACTCAGACGAGGAAGAAGAAACAAGGGGGAGAAAAAGGAAAAATAATGCCATAAAAATGGGCAAGAAGGTTTTGCAGAGAAAGGCTTCTGTGACTTCTACCAGAGGTAGGAAAAGGAGGAGATCTAGAGCTTCAAAGAAGCCTTTGAGAAAGAAAAGAAGAAAGAATGGTGGATTAATGAGGAAAGTGCAATGTGAAAATGCAGATGATTTTATAGATAACGGCCCAACCATCAGGACAAAGAGTAGGAAAAAACCAGGTCGGAAAAGGAGAAGACTTCTTGAAGATTACAATTCCAATTCTGATAGTTTGTCTGGATCATCTGATTATGAGTTTACTATCTCTGAAGAAGAGAGAGAGCAGTTGAGAGAAGGCGAGGAATTGTGTAGAAATTTAAGAAGGAACTTGAGGAGTTCTTCCCTTCTAGTGAAAAATGAGGAGGTTGGAGTACATGAAGTTCCACATCAGCAACAGAAACCCCCGGGCCGGAAGGGTAAGGAAAAGATAGAGGAATCTAAACGAAGTAAGGGTAAAGAAAAGGTAGAGGACTTAAAAAGTGAGGTGGGAAAGCAGGTGTGTGGAATTTGTCTGTCTGAGGAAAATAAAGGAAGAGTAAGGGGGGTACTAAATTGTTGCACTCACTATTTTTGCTTTGCTTGCATTATGGAGTGGTCGAAGGTGGAATCTCGTTGCCCTTTGTGTAAGCAGAGATTCAAAACAATCAGTGAGCCTGCACAATCAACGGCGGGGATCGACTTGAGAGAAATGGTGATACAAGTGCCAGAACGTGATCAGGTATTTGAATTTTTCTTTTGGTAATTTTTGACTTTTTGCTCATGGTTTTGCACCTTCTTCAGTTGGTTGCACCTGGTGAAAATGTTTTGATTTCATGTGCAGGTTTATCAGCCCTCCGAAGAAGAACTCAGGAGCTACATTGATCCATATGAGAATGTTATTTGTCTAGAGTGCAATGAAGGCGGAGATGATGAAGTCATGTTACTCTGTGATATCTGTGATTCCCCTGCACACACTTATTGTGTTGGTTTGGGTCTGGAAGTACCTGAAGGTAATTGGTATTGTGATGGTTGTAGACAAGTTGCTTTGGGATCTTCAAGCTCCCAGGTACAAGAACGTGTGGCTGATCCAGGGTGACAACCCAAAGCCTTCTTGTTTTTTTTAAGGAGGCCTTCCTATATCTGGAGGAGGGGCACCAACTTTATCAGAGAGACGCTGGGTACACCATCATCAAATTCATCGGCTACATTCAATAGATAGAATGACTTCTCCAACTGGCAGAACTAATGGTATTTCAGCTACCGGTTCAATGAGTAACTTATATAGTTCTCAAATTGATCAAACTAGGGAACCAGCCACTCAACATACAAGGACACAGGAAGTGGGAACATCATATGACACATTCTTTGAGGAGAGATTATGCAACAATACCTCTCCATTGATGCAGAATGGAGATCCCTTCTCCATAAGCAATGCAGAAATGTCAGTGGTTCAGGATTCAACTATGTTTGTCAACAGGCCTGTGAATGGGATGCTATGGCCTGGACTTGCGGGGACACCCACCATATCAGATTATCAGTTCAGCAGTAGACCCAACATTGTCACTGATGGTAATTTAACCCCTGCTTTCAAAGAAGAGAGTAATTTCCACATTGCAAAGGAGCAGTTGCAGTCAATGGTTAAAAGCCACCTGAAGAGCTTGTCTCGAGATATTGATCTAGGTAAGAGTAGTTTTTCTTCCATCAGCCAGAGATAGTTTATTTCTTCAATTTCCCCTTCCTCGTATAGCAAGGGACAAGGGAGGGTTAGAGCATGGTTCATCATCATTCATCCAGTCATGTGAAGAGAACCTTCACAGAGGCACCCATGTGTGTGTGTTAATCCACTTCCAATCAAACAATGGAATACGTTTCCACTTTCCATGATGATTTCTTTTAACGGGGAAATTGCTTTGTGGTTCCATTTATTTGCTTTTTGATCACTGTTATCGAATTCTTCTAAATGTCTTTTATGTATTGATTCAGGTTATAGTACCTTCAAGGAGATTGCAAGGAGTTCTACGCATACCATACTCGCAGCATGTGGTCTTGAGCACTAGAAGAGTGAAGTTTGCACTGTGCCTCCACCATCCGTCTGTCCCCACGTTGAACTAATGGCTAGTGGACAAACAAGTCTGATTAGAGGTTGCTTCTCATCTTGCTTTGATTCTTTTGTAGATGTGATGAAAAGGATTTTGGACACAAGAATGTTGTCACAGTAGTTACGATTAGGACTTTAGGCATTATATTATTACAATGTGTCCAGAGGCACACCATTTTGTTAGTAGTTAAGACAAGAATATCTCATTTTCTTGATTATACATAGATGAATATGATTCGCTAACATTTGACAGAAAGGCTGCCTATGCTTTTGTTTTCTAAAGTTTAATTTGTTAAAGTTGGTACTCCTACAGAAGGTGATCAAGAATATTGTAACAGCCCGTTGTACACCGGTATTGTTAACATTGATTATGATATTAAGCGCAGTTACAATCACAGTGATTTGGTTAATTAAATTACGGGCAAATTTTTTCTTTTATCATATTCCTTTTCTTAAATCAATACTCTTTCCGTAATCAAATAAAACCACACTGTAATTGTAAATGCAATTTGCGGAATCATACATTAAACCAACATCACCAATCATTCTTTTTATTCAATTCATTTAAACTCACCGTCTTACTCTCACATTTTACCAAGTTATAAACCTTTACGTTATCTACGCGTGGTTTCCAACCACGTATCATTTGGAGTTCTACCCATCAAGTTAAGCCCCTTTCTTTTAGTCCAGAAAAACCTGAATTTTCGAAAATTACACTGTGGTAATCGATTACCAGTGGGTGGTAATCGATTACCACCTGTCAAAAATGAGGCAGTAGCCAATTTTCTCAATCCTCTGTTCTGGTAATCGATTACCAACTTTTGGTAATCGATTACCTCACATGGTAATCGATTACCAAAGGCCAGTAATCGATTACCAGTGAAGACAGTAACCAATTTTTCGTCCCCTGTTGCATGGTAATCGATTACCATGCCTTGGGTAATCGATTACTATGCAGCAAAATGACAGATTACAGCATTTTAAGCCCCAAAAAGGGTGTGTAATCCATCCCTAACCCCTTGGTACTCCACACAACACATAATCATGTCCTAATGTAAGCTCTAGGCCCTTCCATCATGCATTTTCCTTAGATTAAACATCATTTACAAAGTCCTCAAAGTAATGGCCATTTACATGCAAATATGGACCATTTTTACAACATTACTCATCAAGACTTCAAGGTTATGAATGTGGCAATGGACAAGTCCCATGCTCACTCAAATATACAGTTATCCATGTCATGAATAATAAACCATAGACAAGACTTAGCATATAATCATGAACACTAACAAAAGCATGGAAATAACATCATGCAATATGTTCATGACCTAAGTCTCAAAATACTAATGGTATGCTATGTGCACTCCATAACTCCTCCAAAATGTCATGCAATCCCAATGTACCGCATGCCAATCCAATGTCCACTACACAGGCTTCTTGCCCGAAGCTCCTCCCGGCTCATAGTGACCTGAAATGTGGTCCCCCAAACACGGGGTGAGATATACGGATATATCTCAGTAAACCAATGGAGCTAGAGGCTCTCTCCACTCCATGGCTCACTAAAATGTATAAAAATGACATCATGTAATATGCAAGTAAAACAATATCACCATCCAACTGGAGACAACCCAAGAACATCCACTCATGGATTCATGTTCAAGGACTCCATCATATAACTCCCGAGACAATCCTGGCGCCTCTCCCATGGTTGAGAAGACTCCATGGCAATACCCAACCGGAACTCCTCATGAGCCCTATCCGGCGGATGTCCCATGTTTGGATCATCCTGGCGCCGCTCCCAGAGTCGACTCCACGGCAAAACCCGACTGGCATTCTCACAAGGATGAACCCAGCGGATGTCCAAACTCCACTCGTCAACTGGCCAGTGACCAAACAATTTTCACACAATACAAGCAATATGCATACAAGCACACAATCACATCATGTCATAACCACATAATCCAACCACAACCTTCCTCTAGGTGTGGTGGAGCACACTAGGGATTAAACCCAAGTTCCAAGAGTTTACCTCAATACGAGCAATACCGTTCCAAACGTATGCTCCAATTCAACTTTTCACAATTCCGTCCGTGTGAGGCACCCTACAACAATCATCAAATCCAAATTACACCAAAACTCATTTTTCATGAAAATTCCTCAAATTCGCCTAAGTTAAAAACCTATATTTTTCACCAAAAATTAACATAGCATTTCTAGCTTACAAGCATGATTCTAAGGCCTTTTCATCTAATAGCATTTTTCCATTTGGGCCCTCTATCATCACACATCTAAAATCAAAGCTTAGAACATAAATTCATAGATCTATGAAATCAACCATAAAATACCACAAATATACTCACAATGTGTTGTATGATCACCACCAAGGCTTCACTAAACCATTTGAAGATCAAAACTCCAAGAAAACTCCAAAAACTCAAGTGGGTCGAATCTGATTTTGCTCAAAAACGCGGCCAAGAGATGGATTCAAGGGTTCTAAGTGTTACCAATGGCTTTGGAAGGTTGTTTACAATAGATTTCAACACCAAAATCAAGCGATTCGGTGAAGAAACGAAGAAATGAAGAAAAGATGGAGAAAATGGCTCTTGGTTCTTTTTGGTGCAGGGAGGGCGCGCGAGGAACAGAAGAAAAAGAAAGGAAAGAAGGAAGAAAAAGGGATGGGGGCCAAGTGACTTCGGTCACACGGGTCCCACACGCGATCTAACTTTAACTCCGATAAAAATTCCGATCATAAATTCTTAATCTACATATTTTTCCAGTCCATGACATATTTTTATTTCTCCAAAATCTTGATAAAAATTTCACACCTATCGGTACACTCACACCACAGTATTTTAACACTAAAAATTCACTATTCATCAATTTTTCCCAAATTTGCCTATTCACTCAATTTTCCGCCCTCATTCCATTTCCAGTATTACTTTTGTCATTTGAAATCTCTAACTCAGTATTTTTGCCTCAGAACACACGGTTGGCAAATTACCATTTTGCCCTTTTTGCCCATTTTGGCCATAATTCACGGATTTTCACTAATCCACCAACTTTCATTTCACAATATAATATTAAAATACACATTTAAATATTTGAGGTGTTATATTCACCCCACCTTTTTGAAATTTTGTCCGCAAAATTAAATCATACCTGCTCGCTAACTCAGGATACAACCGGAGAATCT
This sequence comes from Gastrolobium villosum, assembly GCA_032173675.1. Classification (NCBI taxonomy): domain Eukaryota; kingdom Viridiplantae; phylum Streptophyta; class Magnoliopsida; order Fabales; family Fabaceae; genus Gastrolobium; species Gastrolobium villosum. Next base: position 18,811 of record JAVKPL010012410.1, on the reverse strand, counting down.
CGTCCTCCCGCTCCCAAGTAGCCTCCTCAGGTGTGCGGCCTTCCCACTGAATCTTCAGCATGGGAATCACTTTACTTCTCAATCGCTTTTCACTGCGATCCAATACTGCCATAGGACCAATGGGAGTCTTCAAGTTCTCCCTGATTTCAATATTATCCGGCATCACCACATGTGATTCATCCGGAACATAACGTCGCAACTGCGACACATGAAAAACATCATGTAAATTAGATAACTGAGGAGGTAAGGCAAGCTGATAGGCCACCAATCCTACTCTTTTCATAACTTGATACGGCCCAATAAACCGTGGACTCAGCTTCCTCACACCCAACGCACGGCCAACACCTGTGACCGGCGACAAACGTACAAAAACATGGTCACCTTCCTCAAATTCCAGCGGTCTATGCTTATTGTCATAGTAACTTTTCTGCCGATTCTGTGCCTGTTTCAACTTTTCTCTGATCATTTCAATTTGCACTGTTGTTTCCTGCACAAAATCCGGACCAAACCTTTCTTTATCGCCTACCTCAGTCCAACAAGTGGGCGTACGACACCTCCTGCCATACAAAACCTCATATGGTGCCACACCCAGACTGGAATGAAAACTGTTGTTATAAGAAAATTCCACCAATGGTAAGTACTTATCCCAAGCATTACCCTGTTCCAAAGTGCAAGCTCTCAGCATATCCTCAAGTGTCTGTATGGTCCTCTCAGTCTGACCATCAGTCTGCGGGTGATAAGCAGTGCTCAGTCGAAGCTGAGTGCCAAAAGCCTGCTGCAAGGCTCCCCAAAAGCGTGAAGTAAACTTTGGGTCCCGATCGCTCACAATGCTAATCGGTATCCCATGGAGTCTAACAATCTCCTTTACATAAAGTGTAGCCAACTTCTCCGTGGTGTAATCCACTCGTACTGGTAGAAAATGTGCAGACTTCGTGAGTCGGTCCACAATAACCCAAATCGAATCATAACCAGCTTGAGTTCGCGGCAATCCAACAACAAAATCCATTGAAATACTCTCCCATTTCCATTCAGGTATATCCAGCGGCTGAAGTAATCCAGCAGGTTTCTGATGCTCTATTTTCACTTTGTGACAAACCAAGCACTTCGACACGTACTCGGCAACATCCCTTTTCATCCCAGGCCACCAGAACTTAACTTTCAAATCTTGATACATTTTTGTGGCACCTGGGTGGATAGCATATTGACCCTTGTGGGCCTCAGTCATAACTTCCTCTGCAAGTTCCTTGGGCACAACAATCCTGCCCTGATATAACAATAACCCCTGTTCGTTAACAGATATGCCACTCTGGCCTTTCAAATACTTATACTTTCATTGCGAATCTGAGTCTCTTTAATCTTCTCGTGCAGCTCGTTCTCAATCCGAGTCAACTCCATATCACACATTCTTCCTGCAAAGAAATCCGTTATTTTCATGTCACGAAATTGCTCAATCACTTCATTGTCCCACATCATCATATGAGATAAGTTAACGGACTTCCTACTCAATGCATCTGCCACAACATTGGCCTTTCCCGGGTGGTATTTCAACTCAAAGTCATAATCTTTTAAAAATTCAACCCATCTACGCTGCCTCATATTCAGCTCTTTATGATCAAACAAATATTTCAAGCTTTTATGGTCGCTGAACACAGCAAATTTCATCCCATACAGAAAGTGCCTCCAGATTTTCAAGGCAAACACAATCGCAGCCAATTCCAAGTCGTGCGACGGATAATTTTCTTCATGTGGCCTCAACTGCCTAGACGCATATGCAATCACTTTTCCTTCCTGCATCAGTACGCTCCCTAAACCTTTCTTAGAAGCGTCACAATATAATACAAACTCACCCTCCGGATCAGGTAGAGTCAACACCGGAGCAGTGGTCAATTTCTCTTTAAGTAGCAGAAAGCAGTCCTCACATTCCTGGGTCCACACAAAAGGAGTATCCTTTCGTGTCAATCGGGTCAACGGTAGAACCATTGCAGAAAATCCCTGTATAAATCGGCGATAATAGCCAGCAAGCCCCAGAAAACTTCTAATTTCAGTCACAGTCTTAGGTCGTTCCCAGTCACTTACCGCTTCAATCTTGCTCGGATCCACTGCAACACCGCTTGCAGAAATAACATGACCCAAAAATTGCACCTCAGATAACCAGAATTCACACTTAGACGGTTTAGCATACAGTTTCTTGTCTTTCAACACCTGCAACACTGTCCTCAAATGGTCGACGTGCTCCTCTTTACTCTTAGAGTAGATCAAAATATCATCTATAAATACAATCACGAACTGGTCCAAATACGGTTTAAAGATGCGGTTCATATAGTCCATGAACACCGCAGGGGCATTAGTAAGCCCAAAAGGAATCACTTGATATTCAAAATGTCCATATCTGGATCGGAAAGTTGTTTTAGGTACATCCTCCGGTTTAATCCGAATCTGGTGATATCCGGACCGGAGATCAATCTTTGAAAATACACAGGCATCCCTTAACTGATCTAATAAATCATCAATACGCGGTAATGGGTACCGGTTCTTAATAGTCACTTTATTCAACTGTCGGTAGTCAGTGCACAATCTCATGCTACCATCCTTTTTCTTTACAAATATCACCGGTGCTCCCCACGGAGACACACTCGGCCTAATAAAATTCTTCGCAGACAGTTCTTCAATGTGTTTCTTCAACTCGGCCAACTCAAGTGGCGACATCCGGTATGGAGCCAAGGAGATCGGCCCCACACCAGGCAATAAATCAATCGAGAATTCAATCTCTCTCTCAGGTGGGAATTTCGGTATCTCATCCGGAAATACATCCTCAAACTCATTAACAACTGGTATAGCAGAAATCTCCTCCTTTTTATCACCCACCAATCCGCCCAACAAGACATATCCCAAATCTCCAGCCTTCAAGGCTTTTACCGTTTGACTAACAGACAAATACAAGGACGGACAAACAGACGGCCTCTCGTGAGATAGCAACAACCTCTTCCCGCAGCAATCAATCATTGCGCAGTTCCGAGACAACCAATCCATCCCCAAAATCAAATTAACAGAGGCCAGGGGTAAGATAATTAAATCAATGATATAACCCCTGCCTAAATAGGTGAACATCACATCTTCACAAATCCAAGACGATTCACTAACCTCTCCTGTAGCGGTAGTAATACGCATCGGAGGAACCATCCGTGTTACCTTTAAGTCCAACGCCTTAGCCACATAGTCCGCCACAAATGAATGTGTTGCTCCCGAATCAAACAACACAGATAAATCAACATTAGAGAGAAAAATTATACCTTTAACCAAATTCGGAGCCTTTTCAGTACGTTGTGCATTGGTAGTATAAACTCGTCCCACAGTAGGAACAACAGCAATAGGAGCAGCAGTAGTAGTAGCTGGCGGCAAGGCCTGCAGATTCGCAGCCTGCCCCGAAGAAGATGGACAATTTCTAGCAAAGTGGCCACTCTGACCACATCTAAAACAGTTCGACGAACCAGCACCACATACACCTCTGTGGTATTTCCCACACTTCCCACATTGTGGGGTAAAATATCTGTTCGAAGCACCACCACCACCAGTATTTCCACCCCTCTTGAACTGACCAGGAGGCTGCCTTACATGCAACCCCCTACCTCTATTATTATTATTGAAACCTCCTCTGTTAGTATTACCAGAAGGACCAGGTGTCCTCTTAACATCTTGCTCTTTTGCCGACTCAGATTTCGGATACCTTCCATAAACAGTCTCGACCCTCTTACATTGGGTCACCAAATCAGCAAAGTTCCTCACCGCAGTATTAGACATCCTCTTTGCAATCTTCTCACTCAGCCCTCTTTGAAATTTAGCTGACAAGAATTCCGGCGTAGGTAGAGTACCTCCATAATTAGCAAACTTGACAAGTTCATTAAATTTCGCCACATAGGCATCCACGGTCATGACTCCCTGTACCAAATTATCAAATTCACCTTGCTTTGCCTCCCGAACATCGCGGGGAAAATATTCTTCATGAAACAGACCTTCGAACAAAGTCCAAGTAAGAACTTCACCCTGAATAACAAATGGGCGAGACACATTGTCCCACCACCCTTGGGCATCACCCTCCAGCATATAAACAGAATACAATAACTTCTGCGGATCTTGGCATCTCATCACCTGGAAAATCTTATCCATACCCCTCAACCAAGCAGTAACCTCCTTTGGGTCCCTTGACCCCAGAAATGCGGGTGGCTTATGTTTCCTAAAAGATATGAGCCTACGCTCATCGTCAGCATTATCAAGCACCTGCCCAGCAGCCCCAGTAGATTGGGCAACCGATGATGGATCAGGAACATAGCTCGGGTCAGTAGTAGTATGATGACTAGCCTCACCAGTGTGGTGACTAGCCCCACTCTCCCCCTGTTGAGGAGTAACAGATGGCGTCGGTGTAGGAGTCACCGTAGCCGTATGTGGAGGTGAATTATCCCTCCTCGGACGACCTCTATCCGCCCTCATCTCAGCCATAAAGGCCTGCATCATATCCTGATTAGTTTTCATCAGGTTCTCAGTCATATTTCTATTTGCAGCCGTCTCCGCCTGCAGAGCATTCAGGACTGCAGTGACCGGATCCGGTGGCAAAGGACCTGCACCACGTGCCCCACGGCGACCTCGTGCCCTACTCATGATATCTGTACATGTAACACAAAGGAATGAGTTGATCAGACCCACACTGAGGAATCACATATACATTAATCATAAATAGTTCACAGATAGCTATGGCACACAAGATACAACATACACAACAATCAGAGTTCCCTAAACAAAACTGCTCTGATACCATAAAATGTAACAGCCCGTTGTACACCGGTATTGTTAACATTGTTATGATATTAAGTGCAGTTACAATCACAGTGATTTGGTTAATTAAATTACGGGCAAATTTTTTTCTTTTATCATATTCCTTTTCTTAAATCAATACTCTTTCCGTAATCAAATAAAACCACACTGTAATTGTAAATGCAATTTGCGGAATCATACATTAAACCAACATCACCAATCATTCTTTTTATTCAATTCATTTAAACTCACCGTCTTACTCTCACATTTTACCAAGTTATAAACCTTTACGTTATCTACGCGTGGTTTCCAACCACGTATCATTTGGAGTTCTACCCATCAAGTTAAGCCCCTTTCTTTTAGTCCAGAAAAACCTGAATTTTCGAAAATTACACTGTGGTAATCGATTACTAGTGGGTGGTAATCGATTACCACCTGTCAAAAATGAGGCAGTAGCCAATTTTCTCAATCCTCTGTTCTGGTAATCGATTACCAACTTTTGGTAATCGATTACCTCACATGGTAATCGATTACCAAAGGCCAGTAATCGATTACCAGTGAAGACAGTAACCAATTTTTCGTCCCCTGTTGCATGGTAATCGATTACCATGCCTTGGGTAATCGATTACTATGCAGCAAAATGACAGATTACAGCATTTTAAGCCCCAAAAAGGGTGTGTAATCCATCCCTAACCCCTTGGTACTCCACACAACACATAATCATGTCCTAATGTAGGCTCTAGGCCCTTCCATCATGCATTTTCCTTAGATTAAACATCATTTACAAAGTCCTCAAAGTAATGGCCATTTACATGCAAATATGGACCATTTTTACAACATTACTCATCAAGACTTCAAGGCTATGAATGTGGCAATGGACAAGTCCCATGCTCACTCAAATATACAGTTATCTATGTCATGAATAATAAACCATAGACAAGACTTAGCATATAATCATGAACACAAACAAAGCATGGAAATAACATCATGCAATATGTTCATGACCTAAGTCTCAAAATACTAATGGTATGCTATGTGCACTCCATAACTCCTCCAAAATGTCATGCAATCCCAATGCACCGCATGCCAATCCAATGTCCACTACACAGGCTTCTTGCCCGAAGCTCCTCCCGGCTCATAGTGACCTGAAATGTGGTCCCCCAAACACGGGGTGAGATATACGGATATATCTCAGTAAACCAATGGAGCTAGAGGCTCTCTCCACTCCATGGCTCACTAAAATGTATAAAAATGACATCATGTAATATGCAAGTAAAACAATATCACCATCCAACTGGAGACAACCCAAGAACATCCACTCATGGATTCATGTTCAAGGACTCCATCATATAACTCCCGAGACAATCCTGGCGCCTCTCCCATGGTTGAGAAGACTCCATGGCAATACCCAACCGGAACTCCTCATGAGCCCTATCCGGCGGATGTCCCACGTTTGGATCATCCTGGCGCCGCTCCCAGAGTCGACTCCACGGCAAAACCCGACTGGCATTCTCACAAGGATGAACCCAGCGGATGTCCAAACTCCACTCGTCAACTGGCCAGTGACCAAACAATTTTCACACAATACAAGCAATATGCATACAAGCACACAATCACATCATGTCATAACCACATAATCCAACCACAACCTTCCTCTAGGTGTGGTGGAGCACACTAGGGATTAAACCCAAGTTCCAAGAGTTTACCTCAATACGAGCAATACCGTTCCAAACGTATGCTCCAATTCAACTTTTCACAATTCCGTCCGTGTGAGGCACCCTACAACAATCATCAAATCCAAATTACACCAAAACTCATTTTTCATGAAAATTCCTCAAATTCGCCTAAGTTAAAAACCTATATTTTTCACCAAAAATTAACATAGCATTTCTAGCTTACAAGCATGATTCTAAGGCCTTTTCATCTAATAGCATTTTTCCATTTGGGCCCTCTATCATCACACATCTAAAATCAAAGCTTAGAACATAAATTCATAGATCTATGAAATCAACCATAAAATACCACAAATATACTCACAATGTGTTGTATGATCACCACCAAGGCTTCACTAAACCATTTGAAGATCAAAACTCCAAGAAAACTCCAAAAACTCAAGTGGGTCGAATCTGATTTTGCTCAAAAACGCGGCCAAGAGATGGATTCAAGGGTTCTAAGTGTTACCAATGGCTTTGGAAGGTTGTTTACAATAGATTTCAACACCAAAATCAAGCGATTCAGTGAAGAAACGAAGAAATGAAGAAAAGATGGAGAAAATGGTTCTTGGTTCTTTTTGGTGCAGGGAGGGCGCGCGAGGAACAGAAGAAAAAGAAAGGAAAGAAGGAAGAAAAAGGGGTGGGGGCCAAGTGACTTCGGTCACACGGGTCCCACAACTCCGATAAAAATTCCGATCATAAATTCTTAATCTACATATTTTTCCAGTCCATGACATATTTTTATTTCTCCAAAATCTTGATAAAAATTTCACACCTATCGGTACACTCACACCACAGTATTTTAACACTAAAAATTCACTATTCATCAATTTTTCCCAAATTTGCCTATTCACTCAATTTTCCGCCCTGATTCCTTTTCCAGTATTACTTTCGTCATTTGAAATCTCTAACTCAGTATTTTTGCCTCAGAACACAAGGTTGGCAAATTACCATTTTGCCCTTTTTGCCCATTTTGGCCATAATTCACGGATTTTCACTAATCCACCAACTTTCATTTCACAATATAATATTAAAATACACATTTAAATATTTGAGGTGTTATAAATATGCCTTACCTGGTTTGGTTTTGAAACAATTTAATCATAGAATTGAAAAAAATTTAATCTAAATCCTCACATACAAGAGAGAATGATTTATAATACAAGAGAGAATTTGAAGCAAGTTTTATACAAAAATTCATTTGTAAATAAAATGCATTATTATATTCTTTTTTATTATAGATAACTATAGTATTTCAATTTTCAAGCCTCGAGGAACCACCTCATCGGGTTGGAAAAACAAACACGAGTAATAATGAAACTTATTTATAAATATATTTTATATAATGTTAAGACCTTACAATCTAAATGGTAAATATTTTTTCATCGATTACCCGAGTGTAAGTAACAAATTTATTTTTGTTACATAAAAATTCCAAAGGGTTGGGACAGGCATTTAGGGGTGCAAACTTCTATCAATATTTCCAATATTGTATCTCATGAAGTAATAATCGTTTGCATTCAATTCCACTCTTCCTTTTGTTGATTGTAAATAGATTTTTTGCTAGACAACTTAAAAGTTGGAACAGTGACCAAAGTGCCACTGTTGACAAAAAAAAATTACCAAACTGCAACACCACACTCTGAACCTCCAGTTGAAAGATTGTTTGTTTTAGAAGAAAAATATAATCAGAGATTGAATATGTAACTAGAAATAAATCGTTTATATGTTTTTGTTTATTAGGTACAGTTTTTTAATAAATGTAAAAGTTGTATTAAGAAAAATAAAGAAATAGATTATTGATTGAGGAGATGAGGAAAGAGCACGTGGTGTAAAAGCCCAATGTCGTCCAGCTCAAGCATAATAAAAGCTACAAAAGATCGAGTGGACGCTACCCTATATTGCGGTGGCCGTTGCTTGTTTACAAAACTGTCATTTGGTTCTCTCTCTAATTATACACCTTACACCTACACTGCACCTAACTTGAAATGCCGTCGTTTGTGATTATTAATGTCCTCTCTTTCATTTTTTTCTCTCTTTAAATTGAAAATAAACGGTCCTGATTCAGGGGCGACTTTGACCAGTTCAATGTGCTTAAAAAGTCAGATCCAGTTGAACTGCTCTGCGGCGCATGTTGGGGCATACTCGTCATTCGCCTAATGGAAAAACTCTATTATGCACATGCAAATTTTTAAATGTTTTTTACACTAAAAAAATAAAGTTTCAAATGATTTTATAAAAAGTATTTCCCCACCGTTATCAAAGACCAATCACATAAAATTAATCTTTGGTTAAATTACAACGTATGTCGTCATAGTTTTATTAATTTTTAAATTTTTTATGTTTTAAAAACTTATAATTAACTTTTTAGATCTCTGAAAAATTATAATTTAAGTTTTTAATAATCGATGATGTTAAAATTGCTTAACTTTTAATAAATTAAAGAGTTTTTTTTGTTAAACTCGTTAACTTATTCATTATAATCACAATTTTATGGGTTCTTATAATTTATTTAAAATTTTAAGTAAATTATAAAACTATAGACATATATAATTAAAGGGTTTATCATCTTTCATTTAACATGACTACAAAAAATTTCCTACATACACAACATTTTGCGGGGCCCGCAGCAAAAAAAAAAAAAAAACTCTGGCACGTAAAACGAAACTCTATAACATAACACAATCACTTTTCCTACAACATAACTCTTATAAAACCCATAATTCAATTGAAAAATTGATAAAACTATAGACATATATAAATTAATTTAAGCTTACCTTTTTTTTAATTTCCTTTTTTTACATGTCTTTATATTTCTTTTACCGCATGAATTCACTTTTTTTATTTTTGTTAAAATATAAAGATTAAATAAAATAAGGCCAAAGGATTTCTCTAGTCAATGGAGATAAGTTATCTCGGGTGAGCTCAAAACAACGTTGTTTTGGGACGAAAATCAAGGTATTTTTATAATTATAATATATTGCAGAGTTATATTAGTCTTTATCATTATGATTTTTTAATTTTATAACCCTAAAACGATGTCGTGTTGAGCTCACTGGAAATAAATTTATTTCCGGGATCGGAGAAATACTTTTCCCATAAAATAAAGGCTATTTGAAGACAGTTATAAATTCTAACACATCGATAAATTTAATTTAATATTATTTTTATAGATAAAATGTTTAAAAGTAAATTATAACTGAGAAATTAAGAAATTCATAATTTGTATGCTTTTAATCGTTAAATTAATAATTCTGAATAATGAATATAATAGTAAAATATAATATCCTTTGTGATAATATAGATTAAAAAAAATATGCAAATGGTATAGATATAGATATCATAGTTATCAGTATGGTACGATATAAGATATAATTCATATGATACGAAACGATTTACAAGCCCAACGATATGTATCGTGGGATATATCAGAAATGGATTTGTATCGAACGATATGATACTCTATCGTGTATCATACGATCTGTATCGTGTATCATACGATACAAAAATTAAATCAAAATTTATAATTTTTAATTAAAGAAGATTTAATTTATGATTTAAATTTTAAAAGTTTTAAAAATTATTATTAATAAGGAAAATAAAGTAAAAAACTATAAGAGAAAAGATAAGAAGACTTCAAGATTGTTGAACAAGAAAAGAGAGATGAGTCAAATGATTATCCTTTTTTTTTTTTGGAAACAATCAAATGATTATCCTAATAATCAAGATGATGAATTAGTTATGTCACTAATAAATGCTGATAGTCGTAATAGTGATAATATTATTTTTAATGATTAATGAGTAAGAGAATAAATAATTTGCACTTTAGTTATTTATGTATTTTGTTTATTGGATCCTGTTACGATCTGATAGATCGTAAATATTCAATCGGAGATTGGTAATTTAATATTGGATCTGTTTGCCCTATAATGTTACGATCTGATCAATCGTAAATGTCCAATCTGAGATTGATGATTTAATATTGGATATGTTTGCCCTCTCTCAGGTACCTATAGGAGAGGTACCCTAAAGATAAGCGAATCACTGTGCACTATAATATAACGACATAGTCAAGGCGTGGGGTGTGTCCATAGTGACAAGCTAAGGGAGAAGGTTTCAGCCTGTGTACCTGGGGTCTTTAACCTCTTATTTATAAGGGTTACCTCTTGGGCTTGTGTAGATCTCCCAGCTGTAGTAGGATTCAACTTCCTTTCTATTGAGATATAGACTCTATCCTTAGCAGTCTTACTGTTTTATATTGTTAGGATAATTGGGTAATTATCTTTTAAGGGATCCTTGGGTAGGTGGTTAGGATATGGAAATATTCCATAACAGCTGAGAGAGGGCAAACAGATCCAATATTAAATCACCAATCTCCGATTGGACATTTACAATTGATTAGATCGTAACATTAGAGGGCAAACAGATCCAATATTAAATTACCAATCTCCGATTAGATATTTACGATCTTTCATATCGTAACAAATCCTTTTTTATAATTTAAATTTATATAATATTAATTATTTTTATATTATTTTAGGGGAATGTTATACTTACAATCTATTTTCATTTATGACTTATTACAATCATATCTTAACCATTGACTTCCGTCAATCAAAAATTAAGATTTTCTCAAATCAAATTTATTAATTAATCATTAATTCGTAATAAATGGCAACCGTTAATTGATGAAAATTAACGATTAAGATATAATTATAAAAGATTGTAAATGAAAATTAATTACAAGTATAATCTTCCCAAATATTTTGTTATATTTATGTATCTTAGATTTGATAAGATTGATCATACACGATATAAAAAAGGGAAAAACATCTATCCTTTTAAAGGATATAAACTTATATCATTTTAGATCATAACCGTTGATTTTCATCCATCAACGGTTATAATCTATTGGGTCAAACTTAATGGGCCAAATTTATTATTAATTAATAATTTTGATCCAATAAATCATAACCATTGATGGACGAAAATCAACGGTTAGGATCTAAAATGATAAAAGCTTCCTTTAAAATGACAGATGTTATTCCCTATAAATAATTGGGCAAATAATACACGATTCCTATTGCAATGCATATCACGTTACAGTTCTAACGCCCACAAAAGGCTATTTGGTAATTTGGAGCGAAACCTACCCACAAGTGACAGGGTCGCGGACGCCATTTGAACGTTGTGGTAATGAAAACTCTCTCTCTCTCTCTCTCTCTATATTTGGTTTTGAAAGTAAATAAATAAAGAAACCAAACAAAAAGAAACGAACAACGTAACCAAGAAAATTTTTCAAGAATTCGGAAACCCAAACGTTTTCAATTGAAATATCTAAACGGGTTTTTTCTTTTCCTGTTCGGTAACCCCAGTTGCTATCCTCTTTGATTCACGTGATTTTTTTTGTTCCCTCTTTCTCTATATTGAACCAGAGTCTCCTCTTTCATCCGTTCAAATTTTTAGAAAATGGCATCTTATTATTTAATTTCTTTTTCGCCACTGTTTGTTTTGCTTTGGTGGCATAATTCTCTCATCATTTATGACCAAACTAATCATAGGATCTCTGTAATTAATTCCTCCCATGTTTGTGCTAATTGCTAAATCTGATCTTTACTTCGTTGTTGTTTACTTCGTTATTAATTACGAATAAATCTGAGCTTAAAGGGGAACCTTTGGATGGAAGAATAATGATATGATTTGATTTCATGTGTTTTTGTTGTTCTGAGAAGTTTTGACGCTTTATGCCCTTGAATGGGGGTTTGCTCTCTGTTTTTTTTTTTTTGGTAACAATTGCTCTCTGTTTTTGTGTGAGAACAGATGGCAAGGGGAGGAAAGGTTAGTGGCAAACGCAATTTCAGGAAAAAGGTTCGGTCAAAGGAAGGTGGTTCTGATGAAGATTATGTGGTTTCAGATGATGCCGGAGATATGTCTGATTGTCCAGAGGAGGATATCTCTTCTTTAGATGGATGCGCATCCGAGGAGAGTTTTGGTGGTTTTCCTGAAGAGAATGAGGAAATTCAACGAGTGAGGAAATTCAATAGATCAAAGGCCAAAAATGGCATTTGTGGTCGGCGGAAAATTGCAAGTAAAACCTCACGGAAGAGGCAAAGGATTACATATGCAGAACAAGAAGAACAAGAAAAAGAAGAAGATGGAGATGAGGATGAGGACGAGGACGAGGATGAGGATGAGGATGAGGATGAGGATGAGGATTGGAATGAGGATTTCAATTTTGATGACGATGAGGAATTTACAATAGAGGAGGAAGATTACTCAGACGAGGAAGAAGAAACAAGGGGGAGAAAAAGGAAAAATAATGCCATAAAAATGGGCAAGAAGGTTTTGCAGAGAAAGGCTTCTGTGACTTCTACCAGAGGTAGGAAAAGGAGGAGATCTAGAGCTTCAAAGAAGCCTTTGAGAAAGAAAAGAAGAAAGAATGGTGGATTAATGAGGAAAGTGCAATGTGAAAATGCAGATGATTTTATAGATAACGGCCCAACCATCAGGACAAAGAGTAGGAAAAAACCAGGTCGGAAAAGGAGAAGACTTCTTGAAGATTACAATTCCAATTCTGATAGTTTGTCTGGATCATCTGATTATGAGTTTACTATCTCTGAAGAAGAGAGAGAGCAGTTGAGAGAAGGCGAGGAATTGTGTAGAAATTTAAGAAGGAACTTGAGGAGTTCTTCCCTTCTAGTGAAAAATGAGGAGGTTGGAGTACATGAAGTTCCACATCAGCAACAGAAACCCCCGGGCCGGAAGGGTAAGGAAAAGATAGAGGAATCTAAACGAAGTAAGGGTAAAGAAAAGGTAGAGGACTTAAAAAGTGAGGTGGGAAAGCAGGTGTGTGGAATTTGTCTGTCTGAGGAAAATAAAGGAAGAGTAAGGGGGGTACTAAATTGTTGCACTCACTATTTTTGCTTTGCTTGCATTATGGAGTGGTCGAAGGTGGAATCTCGTTGCCCTTTGTGTAAGCAGAGATTCAAAACAATCAGTGAGCCTGCACAATCAACGGCGGGGATCGACTTGAGAGAAATGGTGATACAAGTGCCAGAACGTGATCAGGTATTTGAATTTTTCTTTTGGTAATTTTTGACTTTTTGCTCATGGTTTTGCACCTTCTTCAGTTGGTTGCACCTGGTGAAAATGTTTTGATTTCATGTGCAGGTTTATCAGCCCTCCGAAGAAGAACTCAGGAGCTACATTGATCCATATGAGAATGTTATTTGTCTAGAGTGCAATGAAGGCGGAGATGATGAAGTCATGTTACTCTGTGATATCTGTGATATCTGTGATTCCCCTGCACACACTTATTGTGTTGGTTTGGGTCTGGAAGTACCTGAAGGTAATTGGTATTGTGATGGTTGTAGACAAGTTGCTTTGGGATCTTCAAGCTCCCAGGTACAAGAACGTGTGGCTGATCCAGGGTGACAACCCAAAGCCTTCTTGTTTTTTTTAAGGAGGCCTTCCTATATCTGGAGGAGGGGCACCAACTTTATCAGAGAGACGCTGGGTACACCATCATCAAATTCATCGGCTACATTCAATAGATAGAATGACTTCTCCAACTGGCAGAACTAATGGTATTTCAGCTACCGGTTCAATGAGTAACTTATATAGTTCTCAAATTGATCAAACTAGGGAACCAGCCACTCAACATACAAGGACACAGGAAGTGGGAACATCATATGACACATTCTTTGAGGAGAGATTATGCAACAATACCTCTCCATTGATGCAGAATGGAGATCCCTTCTCCATAAGCAATGCAGAAATGTCAGTGGTTCAGGATTCAACTATGTTTGTCAACAGGCCTGTGAATGGGATGCTATGGCCTGGACTTGCGGGGACACCCACCATATCAGATTATCAGTTCAGCAGTAGACCCAACATTGTCACTGATGGTAATTTAACCCCTGCTTTCAAAGAAGAGAGTAATTTCCACATTGCAAAGGAGCAGTTGCAGTCAATGGTTAAAAGCCACCTGAAGAGCTTGTCTCGAGATATTGATCTAGGTAAGAGTAGTTTTTCTTCCATCAGCCAGAGATAGTTTATTTCTTCAATTTCCCCTTCCTCGTATAGCAAGGGACAAGGGAGGGTTAGAGCATGGTTCATCATCATTCATCCAGTCATGTGAAGAGAACCTTCACAGAGGCACCCATGTGTGTGTGTTAATCCACTTCCAATCAAACAATGGAATACGTTTCCACTTTCCATGATGATTTCTTTTAACAGGGAAATTGCTTTGTGGTTCCATTTATTTGCTTTTTGATCACTGTTATCGAATTCTTCTAAATGTCTTTTATGTATTGATTCAGGTTATAGTACCTTCAAGGAGATTGCAAGGAGTTCTACGCATACCATACTCGCAGCATGTGGTCTTGAGCACTAGAAGAGTGAAGTTTGCACTGTGCCTCCACCATCCGTCTGTCCCCACGTTGAACTAATGGCTAGTGGACAAACAAGTCTGATTAGAGGTTGCTTCTCATCTTGCTTTGATTCTTTTGTAGGAGATGTGGTGAAAAGGATTTTGGACACAAGAATGTTGTCACAGTAGTTACGATTAGGACTTTAGGCATTATATTATTACAATGTGTCCAGAGGCACACCATTTTGTTAGTAGTTAAGACAAGAATATCTCATTTTCTTGATTATACATAGATGAATATGATTCGCTAACATTTGACAGAAAGGCTGCCTATGCTTTTGTTTTCTAAAGTTTAATTTGTTAAAGTTGGTACTCCTACAGAAGGTGATCAAGAATATGCCTTACCTGGTTTGGTTTTGAAACAATTTAATCATAGAATTGAAAAAAATTTAATCTAAATCCTCACATACAAGAGAGAATGATTTATAATACAAGAGAGAATTTGAAGCAAGTTTTATACAAAAATTCATTTGTAAATAAAATGCATTATTATATTCTTTTTTATTATAGATAACTATAGTATTTCAATTTTCAAGCCTCGAGGAACCACCTCATCGGGTTGGAAAAACAAACACGAGTAATAATGAAACTTGTTTATAAATATATTTTATATAATGTTAAGACCTTACAATCTAAATGGTAAATGTTTTTTCATCGATTACCCGAGTGTAAGTAACAAATTTATTTTTGTTACATAAAAATTCCAAAGGGTTGGGACAGGCATTTAGGGGAGCAAACTTCTATCAATATTTCCAATATTGTATCTCATGAAGTAATAATCGTTTGCATTGAATTCCACTCTTCCTTTTGTTGATTGTAAATAGATTTTTTGCTAGACAACTTAAAAGTTGGAACAGTGACCAAAGTGCCACTGTTGACAAAAAAAAATTACCAAACTGCAACACCACACTCTGAACCTCCAGTTGAAAGATTGTTTGTTTTAGAAGAAAAATATAATCAGAGATTGAATATGTAACTAGAAATAAATCGTTTATATGTTTTTGTTTATTAGGTACAGTTTTTTAATAAATGTAAAAGTTGTATTAAGAAAAATAAAGAAATAGATTATTGATTGAGGAGATGAGGAAAGAGCACGTGGTGTAAAAGCCCAATGTCGTCCAGCTCAAGCATATAATAAAAGCTACAAAAGATCGAGTGGACGCTACCCTATATTGCGGTGGCCGTTGCTTGTTTACAAAACTGTCATTTGGTTCTCTCTCTAATTATACACCTTACACCTACACTGCACCTAACTTGAAATGCCGTCGTTTGTGATTATTAATGTCCTCTCTTTCATTTTTTTCTCTCTTTAAATTGAAAATAAACGGTCCTGATTCAGGGGCGACTTTGACCAGTTCAATGTGCTTAAAAAGTCAGATCCAGTTGAACTGCTCTGCGGCGCATGTTGGGGCATACTCGTCATTCGCCTAATGGAAAAACTCTATTATGCACATGCAAATTTTTAAATGTTTTTTACACTAAAAAAATAAAGTTTCAAATGATTTTATAAAAAGTATTTCCCCACCGTTATCAAAGACCAATCACATAAAATTAATCTTTGGTTAAATTACAACGTATGTCGTCATAGTTTTATTAATTTTTAAATTTTTTATGTTTTAAAAACTTATAATTAACTTTTTAGATCTCTGAAAAATTATAATTTAAGTTTTTAATAATCGATGATGTTAAAATTGCTTAACTTTTAATAAATTAAAGAGTTTTTTTTGTTAAACTCGTTAACTTATTCATTATAATCACAATTTTATGGGTTCTTATAATTTATTTAAAATTTTAAGTAAATTATAAAACTATAGACATATATAATTAAAGGGTTTATCATCTTTCATTTAACATGACTACAAAAAATTTCCTACATACACAACATTTTGCGGGGCCCGCAGCAAAAAAAAAAAACTCTGGCACGTAAAACGAAACTCTATAACATAACACAATCACTTTTCCTACAACAAACTCTTATAAAACCCATAATTCAATTGAAAAATTGATAAAACTATAGACATATATAAATTAATTTAAGCTTACCTTTTTTTTAATTTCCTTTTTTTACATGTCTTTATATTTCTTTTACCGCATGAATTCACTTTTTTTATTTTTGTTAAAATATAAAGATTAAATAAAATAAGGCCAAAGGATTTCTCTAGTCAATGGAGATAAGTTATCTCGGGTGAGCTCAAAACGACGTTGTTTTGGGACGAAAATCAAGGTATTTTTATAATTATAATATATTGCAGAGTTATATTAGTCTTTATCATTATGATTTTTTAATTTTATAACCCTAAAACGACGTCGTGTTGAGCTCACTGGAAATAAATTTATTTCCGGGATCGGAGAAATACTTTTCCCATAAAATAAAGGCTATTTGAAGACAGTTATAAATTCTAACACATCGATAAATTTAATTTAATATTATTTTTATAGATAAAATGTTTAAAAGTAAATTATAACTGAGAAATTAAGAAATTCATAATTTGTATGCTTTTAATCGTTAAATTAATAATTCTGAATAATGAATATAATAGTAAAATATAATATCCTTTGTGATAATATAGATTAAAAAAAATATGCAA
The DNA here is from genome assembly GCA_032173675.1 of Gastrolobium villosum. NCBI lineage: Eukaryota > Viridiplantae > Streptophyta > Magnoliopsida > Fabales > Fabaceae > Gastrolobium > Gastrolobium villosum. Next base: position 1,274 of record JAVKPL010012410.1, on the reverse strand, counting down.
ATGGTATAGATATAGATATCATAGTTATCAGTATGGTACGATATAAGATATAATTCATATGATACGAAACGATTTACAAGCCCAACGATATGTATCGTGGGATATATCAGAAATGGATTTGTATCGAACGATATGATACTCTATCGTGTATCATACGATCTGTATCGTGTATCATACGATACAAAAATTAAATCAAAATTTATAATTTTTAATTAAAGAAGATTTAATTTATGATTTAAATTTTAAAAGTTTTAAAAATTATTATTAATAAGGAAAATAAAGTAAAAAACTATAAGAGAAAATAATCAAGATGATGAATTAGTTATGTCACTAATAAATGCTGATAGTCGTAATAGTGATAATATTATTTTTAATGATTAATGAGTAAGAGAATAAATAATTTGCACTTTAGTTATTTATGTATTTTGTTTATTGGATCCTGTTACGATCTGATAGATCGTAAATATTCAATCGGAGATTGGTAATTTAATATTGGATCTGTTTGCCCTATAATGTTACGATCTGATCAATCGTAAATGTCCAATCTGAGATTGATGATTTAATATTGGATATGTTTGCCCTCTCTCAGGTACCTATAGGAGAGGTACCCTAAAGATAAGCGAATCACTGTGCACTATAATATAACGACATAGTCAAGGCGTGGGGTGTGTCCATAGTGACAAGCTAAGGGAGAAGGTTTCAGCCTGTGTACCTGGGGTCTTTAACCTCTTATTTATAAGGGTTACCTCTTGGGCTTGTGTAGATCTCCCAGCTGTAGTAGGATTCAACTTCCTTTCTATTGAGATATAGACTCTATCCTTAGCAGTCTTACTGTTTTATATTGTTAGGATAATTGGGTAATTATCTTTTAAGGGATCCTTGGGTAGGTGGTTAGGATATGGAAATATTCCATAACAGCTGAGAGAGGGCAAACAGATCCAATATTAAATCACCAATCTCCGATTGGACATTTACAATTGATTAGATCGTAACATTAGAGGGCAAACAGATCCAATATTAAATTACCAATCTCCGATTAGATATTTACGATCTTTCATATCGTAACAAATCCTTTTTTATAATTTAAATTTATATAATATTAATTATTTTTATATTATTTTAGGGGAATGTTATACTTACAATCTATTTTCATTTATGACTTATTACAATCATATCTTAACCATTGACTTCCGTCAATCAAAAATTAAGATTTTCTCAAATCAAATTTATTAATTAATCATTAATTCGTAATAAATGGCAACCGTTAATTGATG
>JAVKPL010012409.1:0-61091 GCA_032173675.1 Gastrolobium villosum | reverse complement strand
ACTACGAAATGATCGAGAAGTTCAGAGACTTGAGAGTGAACTCCTTGTTTGGGGGCGCACTGCTCGAAATGGAAACAGCAGAAGTGATCAATGAGCTGATGGAAAAGATCAAAGAGGCGCAAGTGCAAAGAGAATGCCTTGATTACGTAAAGAACCAGGATGGTGTGTCTTGGAATGAGGATGGTTTATTGCTGTTCCAGAAGAGGATAGTTATTCCTCGAGGGCCTTTGACTGAGGAGGTTATGGCAGAGGCTCATAAGGGCCGGTTCACTATTCACCCTGGTGCCACAAAAATGTACCAGGACTTAAAAAGGAATTTTTGGTGGCCGGGCATGAAGAAGGACATAGCGGTCTACGTGTCCAAATGCCTTATTTGCCAGAAAGTAAAGATCGAGCACCAGAAACCGTCTGGTAAACTTCAACCTCTTGAGATTCCACAGTGGAAGTGGGAGAGTATTTCCATGGACTTCGTGGTGGGATTGCCTAAAACTCAGGCTGGTTGTGACTCTATCTGGGTCATTGTGGACAGATTGACCAAGTCTGCCCATTTTCTTCCAGTGAAGGTGAGCTTCACTACAGAGCAGTTGGCCAAGCTATATGTCCGCGAGATCGTAAGGCTTCACGGGGTGCCCGAGAGTATCATCAGTGATAGGGACCCGAAGTTCACATCTCGGTTCTGGGAGGCGCTGCAGGAGGCTTTTGGTACGCAGTTGAGATTGAGTACCGCCTATCACCCTCAGACTGACGGACAGACTGAGCGGACCATCCAGACATTGGAGGACATGTTGAGAGCTTGCACGTTGGAGCAGGGTTCTGCATGGGATAGGTACCTTCCGTTGGTTGAATTCTCGTACAACAACAGTTTTCATGCTAGTCTGGGCATGGCACCCTACGAGGCGCTGTATGGTAGGAGGTGTCGGACTCCTACTTGCTGGTCTGAGGTTGGAGATAAAGAGCTATTCGGTTTAGACTTTGTCCAAGATACTACCCTTCAGATCCAGATGATCAGGGAAAAGTTGAAGCAAGCGCAGAATCGTCAGAAGAGCTACTACGATGTCAAGCATCGACCACTGGAGTTCAGTGAGGGTGAGCACGTGTTTGTGAAACTTTCACCTGTCACCGGTGTTGGACGGGCACTCGGCGTGAGGAAGTTGAGCCCGCGATTCATAGGGCCCTACCAGATCCTTGGTAGAGTAGGACCAGTTGCCTATCGACTCGCCTTACCTCCGAACCTAGCCAACATCCACGACGTGTTTCACGTGTCTCAGCTTCGAAAGTACATAGCAGACCCTTCGCACGTGGTGCAGCCGGATGATGTGGAGGTTCGGGAGAACCTAAAGACTCCCGTCGGACCACTCAAGATTCTCGATCGAGGCGAGAAACAGCTCAGAAGCAAGATCATTCCGATGGTCAAAGTACAATGGTCAGGAAGAACTCCTGAGGAGTGTACCTGGGAGCGAGAGGATGAGCTTCTCCGATAGTATCCCGACTTTCGAGACAGGTATGTTTCTGATTTTGAGGACAAAATCCTTAAAAAGGTGGGGTGAATGTAAGAACCCGCACCGCTAATTAAGGTAATTAGCGGATTAATTATGATAATTAGGAAATAATTCCATAATTGACCTTAATAATTATTAATGAGCTTAGATAATTATATTGAGTGAGTAAAAATGCTGAAAGTCGCTTTTCGGAAGAAAAGCGCAGATACCGGTTCTGCTACTCGGTATAAATGCGTACCGGAAAAGTATCCCGGAAAATTATAACGAATGCATGATAATTACTAGAATATTATGTAGGACTTGTAAAACAAGTTTCAAGTCAAAATGACGTAATCTGATGCCAGAACTGATACTGGCTATGGAAAAGCGCGTACCGGAAAGGTGCTCCGAAAAATAAAATAAAAATATGACAAATCTTAGAAAAATGTGTAGTTCTAGATTCCAAAGTTTGAGATCAATATCTTTTACTTTGCGATTAAGGCTAATACTGCGTGAGGTGGCCAAACCTCTATAAATTCATTAGTTGGCACATGATCCTAGGTCAAGTTTTTGCCTCCTACGTGCCTTCTTCTTTGTGTGGCAGCTGCTGAGTTTGCCACCTTCTCCTCCCTCATTCTTTTGAGCCAAGACTCCATTTTTACTCTTGGTTTCTTCTCCTTCTTCCTTCCTACACACTTGTGATCATCCTTGTGAGAGTGAAAGGAGTGTTCTTGGGCAGTGTCCACTGCTGTGTGTGTGTAGTTAGTGAGCCGAGTTTGAAGCTTTTGTGATGGCTACTTTGTGGTAGTCATTGTAAGCTTCAAAGTGCCTTCTTGTGGTGTAAGAACCCACCTTGAAGTGCCATTTTCGTGCTCCTACTTAGGCTGAGTTTGAAGTGTCTTGAGTGAGCTCCAAGAGCAGCCTTGCCTCTGTTTTGAGCTTTGGTAAGTTCCCTCACCTTTGATCTTAAGTTTCAATGCTTAAAGTTAATGTCTTGGCCATGTTTAATGAGTAAACAAGAGGGTATAAGGTATATGAACCTAAAATGAACTAAAGATGCATGCTTTAACGTGTACATGAGTTAAAAGTTGGACCTTTGGGATGGATACTCACGAAATGCAGAAACTGCATTCTGTCGTGAGATATCCGGATATTTGTCGAACAGATATCCGGATATCAGTATCCGGATATGGTATCCGGATATTGATATCCGGATATGGGATCTGGGTATCCGGATATGACATATCCGGATATGTCCAGTGAGATATCCGGATATGGCATATCCGGATATGGCATATCCGGATATGCCCCTTCTGATATCCGGATATCCTGGGTTCTGCGCAGACAGTAGCTTCACTGTATGAACAGTAAGCTATGGGGTGTGTGTGGACCCTAGTTTAAGGAAGTTGGACTTCTATAATAAATGGACTAAGTCAGAATCACATGATTAAGGGCTTATGGCTTTGTTGGAAGCCTTAAGACGTAAAACGTAAAAGAAAGGCGTAGTCTTTAAAGTTGTATGCTTGAGATGCATTAATATTGATGTAATGTTGGTCCATATCAGATTGTGATACTGCTGTTTGTGGACTTGTGAGTGGTTGGACTCTTGGCTTGGATTGATTGCTTGCAAGGTAAGCTTTCGTGTCCTCGGTTTAGCCATTTTGATGTTCCACCATGTCCCATGGGGATGGGTTTATGCATGCTGTGTTACATGCTTTGATTATTTTGGAAATGCTGTTGAGCTGTTTATATGTAATGAGCATTATGATATGCATGTGGTGTCCACCTAGACGGCAATCCTGAGTATGTAGTACATACAAGATGGAGAAGCATGTGGGTGAGGTGCAGGTAGTATCCATGTACTCATGTAGGCATAGACGTATTCCTACATTTCTCTGGCCAGTAGATTTGAAAGCACACATGACATGATTAATTGCTGCATCGCATGATTTTAGAACTTATACTGTAATACTGTTTTTAGAACTTATATTACACATGTAAGTGAGCTTGGGGTGGAGACTCCTTGAGGACCCCTTGTCTTACTGAGATTTCTTGTTAGAGATCTCACCCCACGTTTGGGGACGCTTATTTCAGGATCAGGTAATGTTGAGGGCTCAGGTGGCAGGAGGCCAGAGCTGAGCTGATAATTATGCTGACGTGCTGGTTGTGGTTGCTGTTTATTTGACTGCTGTTATGTTTTCTGCTTTATTTATGTTAAGTTTATGTTGAGACTATTTGTGGGCATTGTTGCCTTATTTGGTGAGCATGGGGTTTGTCCATGCCACATGATTGTTATCGTCTTATTAAATTAATGTTGTAATTAAAGTATCAGGATTTTGACCCAGGCTACTTGTGTAGACCTGTGGCTTTAGATACTCACCTATTATTTATATATGAGGTATTCCAGTTAGATGTCTTGCAATTTACATACAGGCAGTATTTTTATGAAAATGATTAAGTAATCAAGTTGGTTAAGTTAATGACGTCATAATTGAATTAAAGAAAAAAAAGTTATTCCGCATTTTAATTAAGCGTGGCTTAATACGATAGTGTGTTAACAATCCGGGTTAACACGGGCTGTTACAATAACATTATCAAATTTCGCATGCCATTGCTTTGGAGCTTGCTTTAACCCGTAAAGGGATTTTATTAAGCGACAAACTTTCCGTTCTTGTCCTGGAACAACAAAACCTTCAGGTTGTTCTAAATATATCTCTTCTTCCAGGTCGCCGTTTAAGAATGCCGTTTTAACATCCATTTGATGTACTTCTAGTCCATTCAAAGCAGCTACTGCGATCAACATCCTAATGGATGTGATCCGTGAAACAGGAGAATAAGTATCGAAATAATCGAGACCTTCACGTTGCCTGTAGCCTTTTACCACAAGCCTTGCTTTATATTTATCAATAGTGCCATTCTCTTTCATTTTTCTTTTGAACACCCACTTACTCCCTAAAGGCTTGTTGCCAGGAGGAAGATTTACCAATTCCCAAGTGTGGTTGGACAAAATAGACTCTATCTCACTATTGATAGCCTCTTCCCAGAATGGTCCTTCTGGAGACATTATAGCTTCCTTATAAGTCCGAGGCTCATTTTCTAATAAATACGTCATAAAATCAGGTCCAAAGGATGTGGCTGTCCTTTGCCTCTTGCTACGTCTAGGTTCATCTTCTATATCCTCTACAGGATCAGCATTAGTTGTAGCATCTCGAGGTATAACAACCTGATCATCGTTGTTATCACTTGATATCTTATCATCATTATTGCCACTGGATTCATTTATTTTCTTATACGGAAATATATCTTCAAAGAAAGTAACTTCCCTTGACTCAATCACCGTATTAGCATGTATATCCGATACATCTGATTTATACACTAGAAACCGATAAGCACTACTATTAAGTGCATAATCGATGAATACACAATCCACGGTTTTAGGTCCGATCTTTAACCTTTTAGGTTTAGGAACCGCAACCTTAGCCAAGCACCCCCACACTCTAAAGTATTTCAGGGATGGCTTCTTACCTTTCCATATGTCATATGGTATGTTTTTTGTCTTTTTGTGGGGCATTCTATTAATTATATAGTTGGCCGTCAACATGGCTTCCCCCCACAAATTCTGTGGTAAACTGGACGTAATCAACATGGCATTCATCATCTCTTTTAATGTCCGATTTTTCCTTTCTGCAATCCCATTTGATTGTGGTAAATAAGGAGCTGTAGTCTGGTGTATAATACCAGACTCTATACAGAATTCCTCGAAGGGGCCATCAAATTCTCCCCCACGATCGCTCCTTACCATTTTAATTTTCTTGTTGAGTTGATTCTCAACTTCACTTTTATATTGCTTAAAAGCAATAATTGCTTCATCTTTACTATTAAGTAAGTATACATAACAATATCTACTGCAATCATCAATAAATGTAATAAAGTATTTCTTATTACCCCTAGATGGTGTAGATTTCATATCACATATATCAGTATGTATTAAATCTAATAATTCGGTTGATCTTTCAACTGATTTAAAAGGTAATTTTGAAAATTTTGATTCAACACATACTTGGCACTTATCATTTAAACATTCAAATTTAGGTAATAAATCTAAATGCATTAAAGTCTTAATTGACCTTAAATTAACATGTCCTAATCTATTATGCCATAAATTAGAAGACTCAAGCAAGTAAACAGAAGTAGTAGTATTATTAATAATATCAGAATTGTTTACAGCCATCACATTCAGTTTGAAAAGGCCCTCACTTAGGTAGCCCTTTCCTACATACACATCATTCTTAATAAGTATAAACTTATCGGAAACAAATACAAGTTTAAAGCCATTCTTGCTTAACAGAGATCCAGAGATTAAGTTTTTGCGAATATCAGGCACATGGAGCACATCATTCAGTGTCACTATCTTGCCAGATGTCATCTTCAAAGCCACTTTTCCCACACCTTCAACTTTTGAAGTAGATGAGTTACCCATATAGAGTTTCTCACCATTATCAGTAGGAGTATAGGAGGAGAACATCCTCTTGTTTGAGCAGACATGTCTTGTGGCCCCAGTGTCCACCCACCATTCCTTGGTGTCTCCAATAAGATTGCATTCCATCACCACTGCTGCCAGATTCAATTCTTCAACCTGATCAGCAATATCAATCATATTGACTTGAGTGCTCTTCTTCTTCTTATTGAACTTTTGTGGCTTCCTCTGATCTTTCTTTTGTTCCTTCTTACAATCCCTTGCACGGTGGCCAGGATTCCCACAATTGAAACAGTTGCCTTTGAACTTATTGCCCTTTCCTTGCTTAGCATTTCCATCTTCAGAATATTTCCTCTTCTTTGACTTAGATCCCTCTTCAACTACATTAGCCTTGGAGATCATAGGGTTGTTGCCATTCCTCTTGTCAGACATCTTATTGTCTTCTTCTATTCTCAATCTGGTAACCAGATCTTCAAGTGACAATTCCTTTATGCTTCAGATAATTCTTGAAGTCCCTCCAAGAGTTTGGTAATTTCTCTATGAAGGCAGCAACTTGGAAGGACTCACTGAGAGACATTCCTTCTGCATGAATTTCATGCACAATCACTTGAAGTTCCTCAACTTGACTCACAACAGATTTGGAGTCTTGCATCTTGAAGTCTAAGAATCTGCCAACTATGAATTTCTTCAAGGCAGCATCCTCAGTTTTATACTTCTTGTCCAGACTTTCCCAAAGTTCCTTACTGGTCTTCAGGGTACAGTACACATTATACAATGAGTTGTCTAGAGCATTGAGAATATAGTTCCTGCAAAGGAAGTCAGAATGCTTAAAAGCATCAATGGCTGCAACCTTTTCCTTGTCAGATTGTTCTCCCTCATTCAGTGTGGGAGCATCTTCCTTGAGAAAACGATCCAGACTCAGTGTTGTCAAATAGAACAACATCTTCTGTTGCCAGCGTTTGAAATTTGTTCCATTCAGTTTTTCAGGCTTATCAGCATGCATTGGAACAGAGGCATTAACATTGGCATTGTTTGTACTTACACTAGCCATTTCTGTTACACAAACAGAATCCGAAATTAATCACACAGATTAATTCGTCACACAGTAATTAAAACAGATACAGTATAACGAAAAATAAATATACTGATCACAGGTTCAAAACACCGAAATTGTCTTAAGTTTGTTATAGAAGACAGAGGGTGATATCAAATCACTATTGCCTTGAACCCATGTATTTGACAGAAGGGGTAGATGATCAGAGATATCACTGTGCAATAAAAATAAAATAAGAACAGACTTACTTGTAGTCTGAATATAGATTTAGGCAGAAGAATGTATGCAGAAGAGGATTGAATCCGAGCCCACAGAACGTGTCTCCTTAAGACAATTTGCCCCTTCACTGATGCCCAAGGTTGATGGACACTTGTCTCCCAGGATAGAACGGATTCCGTCTGAAGAATGGTGGCACTACCAATCAACAGCCCAAACGAACACAACAATATGCCAGAAGAATTTACAGCATGCAATACCGGAAGAAACAAAAATTCCGGCAGAGATTTTGTGCAGAAAAAACCGATGGAATTTTCGAATGTGTCAGTGTCTACACACCGGTGACCGTTCCGACGAACAGGTATTACACACAACCGAGCCGAGCCGAGCCGAGCCGGCCGGCGGCGCGCGTGGTGGTGGTGAACCAAAGCCCACCTATCTCCTCCCCCTACATAAAATATGTAGTGACCCAAGGGCCAATTAAGGAGATGGTGGTGGGAGTTTATATACTCTCCCACTTTCTACCAATTGTCCAATGTGGGACTTTCTTAAACAACCCACATAACTCTTCATCTTCCCTTTTCTCTTTTTCTCTATTAACTCACTTCTTATTAATAACCAATGGATCATTGTATATTAATCTTCATTAATTCCAACACTTAGTTATGTCATTGATAAACTCGATCAATTAATTGAACATAACGGTTTACATCCAACCTCTCTGTTATTTTCTTCAGTTCAACTTTAATGATGCGTAATGAATCAGCTACATTTTGCTTGATAAAATCTCTGTTAAATTATGCATATATATGCTATTGCTGTTCTAATTACTAGTTAGATGACGAAAACGAAAGGCATTGATTATCTGATATAAAATAAGGGTTTTTGTTTTGTCCAAAAAAAATTTTTACATACACAATATTTTTTGTTGGGCTCACAAATTTTAAAGTAAAAAATAAAAATAAAAATTAAGATACGTAAAATGAATTTTTATAACATTACACGATATTTTTTATAACATAAATTTTTATAAAACTCATAAAACAAAGGGTAATCAAAGAGAGCCACTCGTGGGGCCCATCACATTTTTTTGTTTTTTAAAAAAAGTGTTGCCATTTTCAATGTCTCTTAGCACGGCAGGAAGAAGTCTATTCTCCCATAAATAAACCGACGCCACCATTATATGTAGCGTTCAGCCGTTTTCTTTTGTCATTAATCTGTTATCAGGTTTGAGAATAAATAAATGTTTTTATAAGAGTTACGTGCTAAGAAAAATTTTATGTTATGTTATAGAGATTCATTTTGTGTACCAGATTTTTTTTTTACTGCGGGCCCCACAAAATATTATGAGTGTAGGACATATTTTCTGATCATGTTAAATTATAGATTATAAACTCATAAATAAATTAGGGTTTTATTAACCTCATGTTAAAGAAAATAGTTATCTCATGTCATAGAGATAAATTTATGGGTTTTACTATTTAAAAAAATAAAAAAGAAAAGAAAAAAGTGACATAATTATCAAATAATATATAAGAGATAAAACTTATCTAAATGTAAAATGAGAATAATTTCCCCGTAGATTAACAGGTAATAGTACTTTGAGAAACCAATGGCACCATAAACTAAACAGTAAACAGTCTTGTCGTGTTAGTTGTTCCTATCGCATCATGCATTAATTAGTTATTTTCAAAAGCTAACATTTTTAAAATAACTTTTTTTTTTCTTGCGTGAAGGAATGTTCAATGGATAAGGATATATTTACCGACATTTTAAATTTACGTTTGATCAGTAGTTACATGCTATATATGCCGACACGTTAATTTTAAAAAATGACATTTTTGGACACGTTTTGATATTAAATAATATTTTTAATGTATATAATATAATTTATATTTAATACATATAACAGTCCATAATAAGTTATATAACCAATCAAATATTCAAATTTCATAACTTAAATATAAAAAAAATAAAAATTTGTACCTTGTTAATTTTTCATGCCAAATTTCATAACAGAAAAAATTGATTTATAATTATTTTTTATTTTTAGTTAATAAAATAAAGACTAAAAACATGCCAGAACGTTGACTACGTGTAGGAAAAAGTTGATTGCGTGTCGGAGAGTTGACCGCGTGTCGGTGTCCGACCCGCAAATTTTTAAAAAACCAGCATGTCCGTGCTATATAGGTTACATATAGTTGAAGTGTAGGATTTTAATGAAGAGAATGAGAGATGGCAAGTGAACTTGTCGAGATGTTAAATAGCTTTGGCGAGATGGTTGACTAGCATTTTTGTATATTTGTGTAATTTGAGAGCGACTAAGGTGGGTATATGAAAAGACACTCTGACGCTCAAGTCAGTTCAATATTCAAAGAGATTCAAGTTTTCAAAGATATATATTATATTTTAGTCTCTATATTTATTGTGCTTGAGCGCCTTTATTTCTTTCCGCCTTTCACAAGATGATGTTCACGTTTATTAGAGGAGAGAGGTGGCATCAGGCTATTCCTTGATGGGTAAGTCTATGTTCAGTAGTAAATTCAGTATATATGGTAGCAATCTAGAGCTGTCATTCATTCACTGATTTCTGGTAGTGGCCAAGATCTGCTAATCTAGACAATGATGGTTCCTTTCAGACTATGTCATGTTTGGCTTGCTTATCAAATTAGTTAGATTTTATGCTTTCTACACGGGATGAGTTTGCCTTGGTGGCTAAGGGTTTATGGGCTCTTGGGCCTTTATCTCGCATATAGTAGATCCAGATCACCACTCTTATTATATGATTAATTATCATTGGATCAATAATAACCAAACAAGTAATAATGGTAAACCTATAATAGTGGCAAGTATAACCGTCCTATGTTTAATATTCAATTTTACAAATGTTGAGCTGAACACATTATGCAAGGACCATGGCGTAAGAAAGAACACAACAACAGTTCTTGAATGCATATTTAATAAGGGATTGATGGTTTTAAATTTTTAGAGTAAATACTTTTTTGGTTCCTACCAAAAAATCACGGTTCCTATTTTAGTTATTTACAAAAAAAAATTAGTCGGTTGGTCTTTATGAAATTCAAAGTGAACTCATTTTAATCCTTTTGAGAGACTAATATGGTTTTTTTTTGAATTTGCGAGAGACCACGATTTCAACTAAATGGCTCCACTTTGAATCTCTTAGAGACCTCGAGACTATTTTTTTTTTTGTAAGGGACTAAAGTGAGGACCGTGTTTTTTGTTAAGGACTAAGAAAGTTATTTACTCTAAATTTTATGAGAGATAATTTTATTTCTTACACATAAAAAAAATGTGTGAGGTATATGTTATCTTTTTTCTTTTCTTCTCTTCACATAACTTCACCCGAATCTCATACATTTTTTATTTTAGTAATATTAAGAGTATCATCTAACCGTAACCGAAAACTAATCTCATTCTCATTCTCACATATTGTTATGCATATAAAAATTATAAATACTCATATAATATGAGAAATATTAATCCGGAAGTCTTTTAAGTAATGCAGAAATTTAATTTACGTGAATAATCAATTTAATGTTTCCTCCCAAATGCGTGGTATCAAGATCTGACTTTGCTGCCCTCCCTAAATGGGTAATTCCAGAGTACTATATATACACACCACTTGCTTTGTTTAATTTCCTTAATAATAATTAATTACTTGTGTTTTCGTAGTTGGTTCACCCAATTGTAAATTTTACATCACCCACCCTCAACTGAATGATCGGTTCAACTACTTTAAGAGTTCATCTCTTTTATAAACATTAAAAGGTCGTATCAAAATTTATAAATAAAATAAAATAAATAAGCGTAATTTTTTTTCACAAATGACAATAACGTGAAATTTTAACGTAACAAAAGGGAAAAGTATTTATCCTTTTAGATAAGATAATTTATGTTTATAAAAAAATACAACTTATATCATTTCACTCTCAGATCGCTGTGAAAGAGGTGAGATAAGATAACATGTTTATAAAAAAATACCTTATTTTTTTGTCAATTCTCTTCTCTTCTATTTATCTTTTTTTCTTTCTTAAAATGACACAAATTTACGTCTTTAAAATGATACACACTTTACCCAATTTTTTTTTTTTTTCTGACTTTCATATCATTTGAAATGTACTCTCATATTCTACCCAAAAAAAAATGTACTCTCATGAAGCAATAAATAATGGATTTTATAATTCTCATTTAATATAAGAATTTAAATTTTCCTACACACCCTTCAATTTCCGTGCCAATATAGGATCCTACATATAATTTTTTCTAACATATGGGTTCCACATATTTTTTGTCTCTACAACATTATAATTCAATTATCATGTTGGATGAGAAATATAAAACCCATAAATAATATTAAGAAAGTTTAAAAAAAAAAAAAAATATATAAAAAAAAGAGTGAGAGACAACACATATTGAGAATAACAACATCGGACATCGGAGTTTCCTCAAATTGGATTGCCATAATCGCTGTTTTCCTTCGGAGCTGCCTAAGTTCATTGTTTCTCCGTCGTCTTTGTCTTTCATGGCCTTGCTTCTACCTCTCTCGCTTGCATTTACTTCTTCATTCTTCCCAACCATATAACAACATATAATAATAACCTTAATCTCAATAACATATTTATATATATATATATATTCCTTTTCTTGCGTTGCATACATACATAGTAATTTGTTCACAATTGTTGTACATGGCGAATGCATCTGGGTTGTTCACTCCTTCGATTCCCAAGTTAAGAGTGAGGGTTCGGCCTTTCACAAGCATTCATCGATTTGATGGTTTCTCCGCCAAAGTTGTTTGCTTTGGTTCCATCGAAGGAGCTGAAAAGCATGCTTCCACAGTTTCTCCTTCCCAATCTCGGATACCCAGGTCATTTTTTCTTCTTCTTTTTCGATCTAACTATGTTTCCATGCTACTTTGGATTTAAAGATTTGATTTTGATATACACCCAACAATTTTTGCATATCACTGCCAAACATTCTAGTTCTAGTTCTAATTCTAGGTTATAAAATCAGACTTTTATTAATGTTATTTGGGATCAAAATCAGATTGCCCCATTTTGTTTTTTTAACTCTTATTGAAGAGTCTGCACTCTACAGGCTTGTTAGTAAAGGCTGCAAGTTAATTGGATGTGGTTCTGCTGTGCCAACTCTTCAGATTTCTAATGATGACCTTTCAAAAATAGTTGATACTTCTGATGAATGGATATCTGTTCGTACTGGGATTCGTAGAAGACGAATTCTTTCAGGTTAGTTATTTGTATTAGTCCTAGTCCATGCTAATGCTATCATAAACAAATTGGTGCAGTGGTTAGATTACACTCCCTGCTTTTAGTTTAGGCTCTTGATGATAAATTGGCATTCCCACCCTTTGGGTTTTGATCAGAAATTCTTTACATGGTATCATCTTTACATGGTATCAAGGGTTGTTTGGAATTAAAACAAAAAGCACAAAAGGTAAACCAAAGATTGAGCCTGTGTAATATCCACGCTTGAAGCCCAATGGGCTCTCGTGTGTGTGAGATATATAGTCTCACATTGGTTGTGTGTGCAACTAATGTGTAATTTATAAGGCCTTGGGCACTCCCACCCTTTGAGCTAGCTTTTGGGGTGGTGTATCCCAAGATTCTTTACAAAATCAAAACTTATTTAAATTTTTTTTGGGAATTTTATAGTATGAAGCTTTAAATTTTATAGAAAGCTAAAGGGGGCGAACTGGAGCAGTGGTAAAATTGTTCCTTCATGACTGAAAGGTCATGGGTTTGAATCCATGAAACAGCCTCTTTGCGATTATGTAAGGGTAAGGCTGCGTACAAGGATTTCCTCCACCCCACACTCGCTAGTCGGGGAGTGGTTTTTTTAATTTTATAGTATGATGATGGATCTAGCTTTCTGTTGCTTGATGTTGTGCTTGCAGGCAAAGACAACTTGACATCGTTAGCGGCAGAGGCAGCTGGGAAAGCTCTTGAGATGGCAAAGGTTGACCCTGATGACCTTGACCTAATATTGATGTGCACATCTACACCAGAGGATCTTTTTGGTAGCGCTCCGCAGGTATGGGTTCAATATGTATCTTATTGAGAATAGTTTGTTACATTTTTTTCCATTATCTTTAACCTTAGCAAAGTAATCTGTATTTTTACATTAAGACATTTTAAGTGATTAGTGGAGTATTTGATCAATTATGATATTGCAAACTCCCTCTTGCAAATGATTAAGTATTGAGGTTATTACTGTTCTTTTGTCTCTCCATGATCGGGTATCTTCTTTATCCTTTCCTATAATTTTAATTGTTCTTGCGAGTTGCAGATTCAAAAACAACTTGGCTGCAAAACAAATCCATTGGCTTATGACATTACAGCTGCATGTAGTGGATTTATATTGGGTTTAATATCAGCTGCTTGTCACATTAGGGGTATGAATTGGTTATATTGTTGACTTAGTACTTGCTAAATGTGGTGAAAATCATTGCCCTTTATCTGTGTGAATGCAGGGGGTGGATTTCATAATGTTCTAGTTATCGGGGCTGATGCTCTTTCACGATATGTAGATTGGAGTGACAGAGGGAGCTGTATCCTTTTTGGGGATGCTGCCGGTGCTGTATTAGTACAGGTAATTGTATATCTTCCTGTTATTGTGCAACATTTGTAACACATGTCTTCAAGCAGTTTGGATCTTGTTTCTTAGCTATTACTATTAGTTGTTGGTTTTGTTTATCTTTTCCTTTTTACGATGAAAGCAAGGTTTTGGGAATCTTTTGTAAAATTTAAGATAATAGCAAACTTTTGTCTTAATCCTAAAATTGCAAAAAAAATATTAAATGAAGTTGAGATGAAGTCTGCTGTCCCTATGTTTTCTCGAGATTTATTGTTGCTGAAGAATGATAGTGAGCTGATGTTTTTTTCTTCATAGAGAAGTCTTTTATAGTAAAAGGATATAAATTGATGTCATTACTCCGATATTATGATTACATCGCAGGCCTGCGACAGTGAGGAAGATGGTTTATTTGCTTTTGATTTGCATAGTGATGGCAGTGGTCAAAGGTACATACTTCTCATATTATTCAAAAGATCTGTTCTCTTCTTCCTGTAAGCTATGTTATTAAGCACCTACTCTCACTTCATGTAGGCATTTGAATGCTCTCATTAAAGAAAACGAGTCAAATAATGCATTGGATTCGAATGGTTCTTTGTTAGACTTCCCCCCTAAGCAGTCCTCATTTTCATGCATTCAAATGAATGGCAAAGAGGTATTTCGCTTTGCTGTACGATGCGTGCCGCAGTCAATTGAATCTGCCCTTCAAAAGGCTGGTCTCCCTGCATCTAGCATTGACTGGTTACTTCTCCATCAGGTACACAGATTGATCTATAAAACAAAACTCTGGCATGTCATCTAATATACGTATATATATATAACCCGTATATATATAGGGTTTTATAATTCTCATGTTGAAGGAGAATTGAAATCTCATGTTGTAGAGATAAAAAGCATGTGAGACCCATGTGTTAGAAAAAATATATGTAGGACCCATGTCAGCACGGAAATCGAAGAGTGTGTAGGAAAATAGTAATTCTCATGTTGAATGAGAATTATAAAACCCATATATATAACCTGGGAATGTATTCCTGGGAGTATTACTGATGAATGAACCAAATCTTTCATCTGTTGTCCATACTAACTCTTCGAAGCATTACTGTTGCTTATAAAAATGTGATGATAATTTAGGGGATAGGTAATATCTATTGGTTGAATCACTAGTGCAACTTGCTATGGTTTCTTCAAATGGGTGGACAAAATGGACATGTACTTTTGCATCCATGTGCAATGCGTTTATATTTATGGCATCCTAGGTGGATAGAAGGTGGCTATTACTTTGAAATTAATTTGTACTTTTGAAATCTCATGTAAAAAGAATGGGAAATATAAATTAAAAGGGTGGAAAAACCTGATATATCCTTTATATCCAACGATTCAATAGCTGCACGTGGGTTATAGTATCACTTTGCTAAGTGGTCAGATCTAATTTTATAATTGAAAATAGGGGCAGGATATACTTACCACCAAAAAATTTACCACCTTTACAACCAACCTAATCACCGTTGGTTTCAGTCAATCTAACGGTTATAATTTATTGGGAATTAATAATTAATTAATAAATGCGATTCGAAGGGCCGGCTTGGCCATCTACCCGCCAAAAAATGAGCCAGCCCGCCAGCCCGAGCCTATTTTACACTAACTCGCTTCGGCCCGCCTATGCCCGCCATCGACCCGCCAAAAAATGAGCCCGCCCCGCTTTTGAGATGGGTTGAAAAACTGGGTCGGCCCTTTTTTTTTAATAAATGTGACCCAATAATTTTCAATAAATTATAACTGTTAGATTGACGGAAATCAATGGTGATTAGGTTAGTTATAAAAGTTGTAAACTTTTTTGGTGATAAGTATATCCTTCCCCCTGAAAATAAAGTAAATTTGAGTAAACTTGGTAAGTGCATACCATACATGATAGTATCTTTACTTGGAGAAAGGAAGGTTATATATATAGACTTGATAATAAGTGCAGGCAAACCAGAGGATTATTGATGCAGTAGCCACACGGTTAGAAGTGCCATCAGAAAGGGTGATATCAAATTTGGCTAATTATGGAAACACAAGTGCAGCTTCAATTCCCTTAGCTTTAGATGAAGCAGTTCGAAGTGGGAAGGTTAAGGCTGGCCAAACTATTGCAGCTGCTGGCTTTGGTGCTGGTCTTACTTGGGGTTCAGCAATTATTCGTTGGGATTGATTTCTTGTCTTTCACGGCAAATATTGCAGGCAAACAAATAGAGAAAGACATATTCGGGTGCAGATAATAACCCTGCTTTCTTACACATTTGTTGAAATGGCGGTTTTGTGAGTTTGTAGAATGATAAAGAATAACATGCAACACTTCCCTCAACTTGTCATTTTCTTTTTGTCTTCAATTCATATTCTCCTTTGTCTTCTTTTCTCAAGTATCCGAGATATATATGTATTTGTCATTCAGATTTATTTTGAACGAGGCTTATTATTTATGTTTATCAATGGTACTTGTAAATAAAAATTGCAGCATGGAAGGGTCTCCTTGCTTTTATACTCAAACTTTGTCCCCACCAAACAACGACTTCATTTAAATATTTGTCTTTTTAGCAGAACATTTTTTTTTTTTTCCTTTT
Source organism: Gastrolobium villosum (assembly GCA_032173675.1). NCBI lineage: Eukaryota > Viridiplantae > Streptophyta > Magnoliopsida > Fabales > Fabaceae > Gastrolobium > Gastrolobium villosum. The sequence continues at coordinate 44,657 of JAVKPL010012409.1, read as the reverse complement.
CAAAAGAAAAATGAAAGTACGGGAATTTCAATTTTTAGCGACAATCTAACGTAGCTGCAAGACCGGTGTTAAATCCATGAGCATAACTTACTCAGCAATAAATATTTGAAGCTCTCTCTGTATATATATTAATTAATTATTGAAGGTTATAAAATGAAAACTAATGGCATTGTATGTATTTGTTTAAGTTTTATCTAAAATAATAATAATAATATTCAAAATTTTCATTCTTAATTTTTTACAAATAAAGTAGTTAAATACCAAGATAACAAGATCTTTGATCAGAGGACATTCCTAATCTGAATAAAAGCTTTCAAAGTAAGTTATATTTTTTTTCATATAAACAGCAATAAGTTGCCGATAAGTTTGTTGGTGGTTTTTGTGGATATATATAATGGGTTTAATAATTTTCTATGTTACATGATAATTGAAGTCTTTTACGTTATAGAGACATATATAAAATATTTTTCTATGTTACATGATAATTGATATATTAAAAAAAATTATGTATAGGACCCACGTCAGTACCAAAATCAAAAGTTGTGTCGGAAGATTTCAATTCTTATGTTGAATGAGAATTATGAAACCCACACACACACATAGGAGAGGTTATCGTCAATCTAATGGTTAGAATTTATGTGATCATATATATATATATATATATATATATATATATATATATATATATATATATATAACATATATGTCATGGGTATGTTTATCTCATTTTACGGAAAACAACTTTCCTATACACACAAAGGGGTTAAGATTTGATACTAAGAAGTAATAAGAAAAATAGGTAGTAAATATAACTTTTCCGTATATATATATATATATATATATATATATATATATATATATATATAGGGGCACACACGCACATGTTAAGATGAGAGGTATCTCGAAGAAAGTAATGACATTTAAAGTAGGGAGGGACCGCTTTTATCTGCTCCTACGTTAACATGCCCACACTTTTTTATTCACAAAAACTGTACATTCTCCACCAAACGTGTCGCTATTTTTCTAGTTGTCCAACCAAATGTATAAAGCCCCAACAAGATTATGAATGGACGTCACAGATTTCTTTATACAGATAAAGAGATGAATGCACTCTTTGATTTCCCCCATTCATTTTATCTTCATTTTTCTTGTTCTTTTGTTGCTTACTATTTCTCTTCTTTTTGCTAAGTCATGTCATGTGATTTGAGTTCTTCTCTACTCTAAAATATTTGAATTTTCTCACTTTCTCATATTCCTTCATATCTCTGCTCAAGTTATTACTTTGAAGAGAGACCAAAATGGCTGTGGCTATGTCTGCTTGCAGTCTTGGACTTCACTTGAGTGCTGATAACAGCTTGAGAGCTTTGGATAAAACCATTTGCTGTGCCCCTTTCCTTAAGTCCTCCTCTGTGTTTGATGCTACTAAACCATGTTACATTCTTCACAAAACAAGGTATGCTGAGTTGGATTCTTTGTTGCTTGTATGTAGTAGAATTCAAGCTTCTATTATGTTGTCCTTTTTTTCTTGTAGTCAGTTTCTGCTGTAATTTTTCACTTCACAATTTACTTTAATTCAATTAACACTCCTAAAAACTCTTGGTGCACAAAAATGTCTAATGGAACTAATGGCTCAGCGGTAAGCTTGCTTGCCGTGGTGTGTCAGGTGGCGGGTTCGAATCAGTCTCTCTGCGAAAAGCTTACCGCTGAGCCAGACTGGCCCTTCAATTTGCTTTAATTCAATTAACACTCCTAAAAACTCTTGGTGCACAAAAATATCTTATGGAACTAATGGCTAATTTGTTTTATTTATTTAGTGATGGGCCTATAATAAATAATTCAAGTCCATTAGTATCTTAGAATTAGTATATATAGAAGTTTAGGGCGATGTCTCTGTTATGCATGTATTCAATACTGGTTTAGTGGGGAAATTAGGAGACCTGTAGGGAATTCTTGAGCCTAGGTATTTGGTTTGAGTTGAGGCTTTCTGGGTTTATTTTCTACATTTTATATTGTATTAGTGTATGTAAAAAAGGAAGGGCCGACTTGCCTGTGCGAAGAAGGAAATTCCACTAGAAATAAAGTGGTGTGTGAGGTCGCAACACGAGGCTTTGATCAGCCTTTCTGCAAAAGCTTAAGCGAAAGGCTGCATTGATGGTTTTATATATCCTTCACCTCTAGGGAACTCTTGAGCCTTGGTATTTGATTTGAGGGGGAGCTGAGGCTTTCTGGCCCTTTTTATATGTATTAGTGTATATAAAAGAGGCGCCTCCCTTGTTAATGAATTCAGTAGTGTATTTTTCTGTGTTCCATCATATAGCCCTTATGTTGCAACCTTAAATCTTGCCATAGTTGTATGTAGAACACTTGGAGGTCTTACTGTGATCTGATTGAGTAAGCTAGTAGGCAGGATGAATACTGAAAACATTCATTGATTAATATCTTCAATTTCTGGAAGGCTTAAAACTTGAGGAGTGTAAACCTGCTAGGACTTTGCACAATGATGTGTTCATTATCTGTTAATTGTATGTACTATTTTCTCAGATTGTCATCTTCAGGAATTACAAACATCCCTCGAGCAACAACAACTGTGACTGATGTGGAGGTATTTAGCAACATCAACCAATACGGTTGTCATTTTCATTGCATGTGAATAGGCAGTACTTCCATTTTTCTCATGCTTGTTGACTTTCATACTGAAACATTTGCTTTCAACTTCTCTTTGGAGAAAAGGATGGAAATCAAGGTGAGGCTGATACCATTCCAACTCCCATAGTTATAATTGATCAAGACTCTGATCCAAATGCAACTGTGGTGGAGATAACCTTTGGTGATCGGCTTGGGGCACTTCTTGATACTGTTAGTCATTCTCTAAAATATATTGGTGCTCATGTTTTACTTATCAAACATTTTATATATATATATATATATATATATGGGTTTAGAGTGTACAGTGACTGGATGTAAAAATCGGTCCAGTGCATTATGTTTTCCCGCGAGAACACAGTTATAGTAAAATTATAACTATGTTCACTCGGGAGAACACCATTGTAATACTTTTTGCACTATGTTCTCGCGGGAGAACTTAGTACATTGGACCGTCCAGTCACTTTATTTTCATTTTTTCCTATATATATATATATATATATATATATATATAGAGGTTTATATTTCTGCAGCTGCTGTACGTACAACAATCAAATATTTGCCATGTATATATGTGAAAGTATTAAATGCGGGGAATCATAATCATACAAAAGATGAAAGCATTGAATGTGGGGAATCATAACCATACACCTGTCGTTGTTGTACGTAAAGCGGCTGCAGAAATGATTTTACCATATATATATATATATATATATATATATATATATATATATATATATATGTATGTGGTAATATATATGTGTGCATGTATATGTATATTTGTGGGTAGGCAGTTTTCTGTTCTGTATTATTTCTTCCAATTTCATTGAGAGATAATTGATGATAAGCGTTAATAAAATGGTTCTAAAATATCTATTCTTTACCTGGGTTTCAGATGAATGCATTAAAAAACTTAGGGCTTAATGTTGTTAAGGCAAATGTCTTTCTGGATTCCTCTGGCAAGCACAACAAGTTTTGCATCACAAAAGCGTAAGTTTTACGTGTTATGCAATATGTATGAGTTAGTACTAATACATTGTTATTGTCCTATCCTACATTCCTATCATTGCTGTTGTGTTTTTTTTGTTGTTGCTGAAGTATGCTAAGTGATTGTTAATAATGCCCTTGTTCTGTACTTGTGAATAATAACTTTTAGTACTGAGGTGGCTCCTCTATCATTCAATTATTGTACATAGACAACAAGAAAAGTTCATTTGAGATAATGTCTAAAGGAATGGAAAAAGAAAATGAATGGCTAAAAAGGTTTTAAGATATTTCAGATATCATAGATTGCAAAATGAATTTAGTAGGCACTGTTTTAGTAGCCGAAGTCCTATAGATGGCTTCTAAAGTAAGGTTCCACTACGGCTTGGGGCTTCTAATCACATCTTTTGCATTCAAGTAGACCTTAGAATTGACCTCTGTAATTACTGTAAAAAACAATTCAACCCAAAAGTTTAAGCTATTGGGTGAGGTTACATTAATGGTTTTATATATCTCAACACGCTCTCTCACAATCGAGCCAATTGGGCTTGAAAGGTGGATGATGCAATAAGCTCAGTCTACCTGTGTTAAGAAATTCCACAAGAGAAAGTGGGAGACGGCGAGGATCGAACCCGAGACACGAGTCTCTGATATCATGTAAAGAACAATTCAACCCAAAAACTTAATTGTTGGGTGAAGCTACAGTAATGGTTTTATAATCTCAACAATTACATACCATAAATTTAGTCTAGCACAATGAAACTTGTTTGGTTCGTTTTCACCTTTCAAGTTTTTAACTAGATTTGTAAAGAACCTTGGGATACACCACCCCAAAAACTAGCTTAAAGGGTGGGAGTGGCCAAAGCCTTATAAACTCCACATTATTTGCTCATCCAACCAATGTGGGACTATATATCTCAACAAGATTCTCTACTAATGATCATTGGATATGTTGGTGGAGCTTTGTTTGCAGTGATACCGGTAGAAAAGTGGAAGATCCAGAATTGTTAGAAGCAATCCGTTTGACAATTTTAAATAATATGATTCAATATCACCCGGTATGCTTCCCAACTATTCTCATTCTCTCCCTTCTCTTATTTTGGAGCATGATAATTGGTTAGATACCATCAGTGAGTTCTGTGCTTTTAATTAGAGTTATCTGTTTCAAACTGTTTTGTCAAGGAATCAAGCGCACAGTTAGCTCTGGGAGCAGCTTTTGGACTTGTGCCTCCAAAGGAACAGGTTATGAATACTTTGTGTTGGTTTAATTTTCTCTGACCTTATTAGTGGAATCTGGTTTATATATATTTTTTAAACATTTCAGGTTGATGTGGACATAGCAACCCACTTAACCATCACTAGTGATGGCCCTGATCGAAGGTGATGCAATTAAACATCTGCTTCTTCCTTAACATAATAGTTATTCTGATCCAAACAGAAAATTGCTTAGTTGAAACCTAGCATAATAATTTGAGATCTTAGCCCTGACACAACCATGTGCTGAGCATGCTCAACACCACCTTTTGAATTTGTTGGAAATCGACAATCGCACAACACACAAATCGATAATGAAAAGAAAAAAAGGATGAGAGAAAGTCCATTCGGTGATTTATCCTGATTCATTCAATATATGCTACGTCAAGGTTGTCTGTACTAGATTCATCTAACCGTCGAGAGGAATTATTATGGACTGGGACCACCATTTTTTAAGTGGTCCCTTAGTGTAAATGGGAGGTAAAATTGGAAAAGAGAAGAAATAACAGAGGTAAAAAAGGAAAGAAAAAATTAGTATTGTGAGAGGGAACACCAAATTATTGGGTGGTCCTGGAGCACATAAAATATTTCCCTCACCGTCACTCATTACAAGTCACTCGGTTTATAAGGGAATATAAATAGAAGAGTAAACACCCTTTTTGGTCACTGCAATCTCCACGAAATCTTTCTTAGTCCCTGGCAATAAAAAAGGACCAAATTGGTCCCTAAAATGATGAAAAAAAGACCAAGGAGTACTTATTACAATTGACAGAAGGACTAAAGTGACCATTTTTTCATAATTTTAGGGACCAATTTGGTCTTTTTTTATTGCCAGAGACTAAAAAGGATTTCGTAGATATTGCCAGGGACCAAAAAGGATGTTTACTCTAAATAGAATTTAGAAAATCCTAACAGCAGCTATTCAGAGGCTCAAGTCAAACCACTAAGAAATATAAAATTACAATAAGTCAAAGGTCAATAACAGTGCCAGATCTCTACGGGCCTGGGGCACTACCCCCTGCACCTCCATTGGGGCGGCTTCCCCGAACTCCTCCCAGTTGGCTTTCTATTGACTCTACCAACAAGATTCCTCGTCTAAATGCAAAGTATAAGCCATACTCAGCAAATTAAAATTAATGTGGTTCTTATCTATAGACAATACAAGTATGTTGTTGCTTACCTGTTTTTTCTGTTGCAGTTTGCTCTATGTGGAGACAGCTGATAGGCCTGGATTACTGGTGGATCTTGTAAAGATCATTACTGACATTAACATTGCTGTTGAATCGGGAGAATTTGACACAGAGGTAAATATATCATAGCCAAAAGTGCAAATTTATTTTTTTTAGTCATAATCATTCAAAATCTGAATGTGTCAATCTGATTATTATTATTATTATTATTATAAAAATAAAAAAGAGAAAAGGGATGTCTCAGTTACATATATGAAAGCTTTGGTGTAAAACATAGGGGCTGTTGGCTAAGGCAAAGTTTCATGTCAGCTACAAGGGTAAAGCCATCATCAAGCCTCTCCAGCAGGTAACAATTTTATTGAATGATGAGAAACCAACATTGTCAGTTTCTGAACTCTCAAAAAAAAAAAAAAAAAAAAAAAACGTACTCCCGTTAAACCCGACTAGCGAGTGTGGGGTGGAGGACTATGATGCACGGATACGGGACATGGCACGACACGACATGCCGACACGTTAATTCTAAAAAATGACATTTTTCGACACGCTGGGACACGTTTTGATATTAAATAATTTTTAATATATATAATAAAATTTATATTTAATACATATAACAGTCCATAATAAGTCATATAACCAATCAAATATTTAAGTTTTATAACATAAATATAAAAAATAATAATTTTTCGTGCATTATTAATTTTTTATGTCAAATTTCATAACAGAAAAAAATTAATTTATAAATGATTTTTTTGTTTTTAGTTAATAAAAAAATTAAGTCTAAAAAAATAATAAAAAAATGTGTCCGAGCGTTGACCACGTGTCCGAAAAAGTTGACTGCGTGTTGGAAAAACGTGTCGGAGAGTTGACCACGTGTCCCAAAATGTTGACCACATGTCGGACACGTGTCCGATGCGTAAATTTTTTTTCAAAGCACGTGTCTGTGCTTATTAGGTGGAGGAAATCCTTGTACCTAGTCTTACCCTTACATAAATTGTAAAGAGGCACCTTTCAGTCATAAAAGAACAGTTTTACCACGGTTCCGGTTTGCTAGTTTTTTTAGTTTATGAACTCTCAACTGATTAAAATTCATATCTACCTTGTGGCAGGTTCTTGCTAACAGCTTGAGGTATTTCTTGACGCGACCATCAACCGAGGAATCCAGTTTTTGAGTTTGGAATATAACCCCGCTAGAATTGAAGGATGCATATTCATTCTGTTTCTTGTTATTCTTCATTTGGAGGACAAAAGCAGAATATAGTTAACCAAAAGCTGGAGTCATTAACTCTAAAATTTAATAAACTTTGATGGCATTGTAAAATGACATTCTGATGATTGACCAACCTGGTAAAATAAATAAATAAAATAATAAATAAGAATTACAAGGCTTTAGTTGACGTAATGCCACTAAGGGGCGTTCGGTTGAGGAGAAATTTTATGAATAATAGGGAAGGGAAATGGTTGAGAAGTGAGATAGGTAGGAAAATGTAAAAAAAAGTTGTTTGGTTGGAAAAAAATTACCAGAAAAATTAGGTGACTTTTATGAAATCTATATTTAGTTGTAGGTAAAATATAGATGGGAAATAAGTTGATATTACGAAAATAACCCTGTTTGTAAAAAAATTTGACGGTGGGAAATCTAACTTGTCTCGAACGCAACTTGCTTATAGAACCTTTGGGTCCGGAAGAATAATGCCAGACCAAACAAAAATGCAAGAAAAGCCACACCTGCAAGGACCAGAAATGATGACATAAAACAATGGACGCCAATGCATGAGTTATCTTCTTCACTAACTTCCTTGTCATAAATATATCCAACAACTCTCACAGAAAGTATATAAGATCCAAGTGGACTTGATGCAGCAATAGTGTTGAGAATGGTACCCATATGCTTTACACCAAATATCTCAGAAGTGATCGTAGGCATTAAGGTGATGTTTGATTGAGATGATTTTTGGAGGATATCTATCTTTCTCAAATATGGCTTTTAGAAACACCATGTTTGTTTCAACATATTTTCTCCAAAAACCTATCTATCCAGGAAGTATGGATTTATGAGAAACATAGATATCCTCACTGTTCAAAAACCCAATTTGAAGGTGGGATTTTCGGAAAACCGGTTATCTCACTTTTAATGCACTGTTGATTTCATAAAGCTACCTAATTTTCCGAGTAAGGTTTTCCCCCACCAAACAACTTTTTTTTACATTTTTCTACCTATTTCACTTTATCCATCTTTCCAATCATTTCTCTATCTATTACATTTCCCTACTATTCTAAAAAAATTTCTCATACCAAACACCCCCTAAGGTGGTGTTTGGTTCGGAGGGATTTTGGAGGATGTCTATCTTTCTCAAGTATGGCTTTTAGAAACACCATGTTTGTTTCAACATATTTCTCCAAAAACCCATCTATCCAGGAAGTATGGATTTATGAGAAATATAGATATCCGCACTATTCAAAAACCCAATTTGAAGGTGGGATTTTCGGAAAACCGGTTATCTCACCTTTATTGCACTGTTGATTTCATAAAGCTACCTAATTTTCCCAGTAAAGTTTTTCCCCACCAAACAACTTTTTTTTACATTTTTCTATCTATTTCACTTTATCCATCTTTCCAATCATTTCTCTATCTATTACATTTTCCTACTATTCTAAAAAAATTTCTCATACCAAACACCCCCTAAGAGGGTACCATGGTCATCGATGGCTTGCCAAATTTTTACAGATAGCTAGATAATTCCTAATACCATGTTGGAAGTGGGTAAATTTGGCTTGCTTTTTTGGCTCAGATAGCCTTGCAAATGGCTTAGATAGGGAAATGAGATTGATAGCAATATAAGAAACCGGTTGAACCAAACATGGTGAACCAACAAACCCACTTCCAATTTATCCATCTTTCTCCACAAAATCCAGGAACCAAACACCCCCTAACAGAAAGAGTGCTGCGAGCAAGGTTCCTATGCGTTATAGTTATGTACACAAAGTCATGGCTTTTGGTTAATAATAATTCTTTTAACTTTAAAGAACTAAATTAAAATGTTGCTAAAATCTTTTTCTCTCTGCCATAATGCCATTGTAAAGTATTTAATGAAACACCAATCATCATTCTTTTAACTGTTTTGTCTGAATATGTAATTCAAAAATTTAAATTGTTGTATTCTACTACATTAAGTTATTATTTGATTATGAAGTGTCACCGATGTGTTGGCTTGATATATATGATGGTATTTGAGTTCAATGACTTTGACTAATTTCTTCGTTAAACTTACTTAGAACTATATTTATAAATATACAAAAGGGCCCACCCAGTTCAATACCCACGCATGAGTGTCTGGGGAAGGGAATCGAGTCAAGTCTTACCCCGCATTTTGCGGAGAGGCCGAGTCGAAGTCGGGACCTTGAACATCACGGTAAGCATGCTTACCACTGAGCCAATCTTCTCATCACGGTTTGCATAAAATTATATATTAGTAAATAGTAATACAGTGCACGTGCGGATAAAATAAAATAGCATAGTGATTTTGGGCTGTGTAAGGGTGTCTATGACAATCTTCTCGGAATCATTTTTTTTTATTTCTGTGCCCAGGAAGTAGGAACTGAAATGGATATAAAACTCATTGGGTAAAACCAATTTATTTTTTTGTTCCCAGGATGAACCGGTTTAGTTTTTGTTCTGGGGAAAAGTAAAAAGAATCAGAAAATTTCTATTTTTTTGTTAGACGAGTTTAATGGGGAGTTTTTTTTTTTTGTTTTTTTTTCACGGGCACAAAATGAAAAACACTTATCTCTCTCAATCACTCTCCACCTCTCTCATTATCACCACCACCACCGTCATCCCGACATGACAACTGCTACCATCGTTGTCGCCGCCGTCGTACCACTAAGGCGGCATAATAAGGCAACAAACATGTACCGCTACCATAAAAAAGAGGGTTAAAGTCCAGATATAATCATCTTCTTCCAATATACTTATGCTCATTAACCTCACACTGACTTGAGCGTCGGAGTGTCTTGCGGTAGCATTTTTGTAGTATTTACCTATAGAGCACCGATACCGACACGGGACACGTGACACGATACAACACGACACTCTGATACGTTAATTTTAAAAAATGTTATATTTCGACACGTTAGGACACGTTTTGATATTAAATAATATTTTTAATTTATATAGTGTATATTATATTTAATATTCAATAATTTAACAAAAAATGAATATAAACTTATAATATTCATAAATTTTGCAAAGAAACATAAGATATCCCAAATATTTATATGAAACTCAATAACATGATAATCGTAATCCAACGAATCTAATTGTTGGAACTAAAAACTCAACACAATAGAACCTTTGAATTTTTTTTTTGAATTTCTATAACACGTGTTGAAGCGTCGGTTGATAAACTCACTCCTATGATCTCCCCCAGTAACTTTTTTTTGTTGCTCTTCGTGACTTGGTTGATAAACTCCTATGATCTCCCCAGTAGCAGTAGGTTTTGTCAAATACATGTTCCTAAGGTTCTCACCATACTTTGGATACAAAGATGCTACGAGAAAAGATTTCAATGTCAGATTTTTCCATGGAGAAAATTTTGAACCTTCCGTGGTAAAATCAGGTAGAATCTTATGATTAAGGGTGCAGTTTAAAACTTGATTCATAATTTTTTGATATGAAGTGCAATCAGGATTGAATACTCTAATTTGGAGGCCAATCCTCTCATCTGCATTGGCCAAATATGCTTGATAGAATCTGCTAATTGGTCCCCAAACCTCATTGGAAGGGAGAAAGAGGTAGCGTCCCAGATGGTGGAAAACAGTATCTTTCTCAGGGATCATTTTGTTTAGTTCTTGGCTAAAGGATGGAACCAAAGACAAGGTACAAAATATTGATCAGAGACCAAAATCAAGAGGGGTACTTTTTGGAGAAGATGTGATACGAACACAAAAAATAAAAATGGGGATATGGCTTTACTGAGGAAGCCTGACCTCTTTCTTGCACACAGTGCCAAACTAATATTTTTTAACTGTTCTGTTTTATTAATCAGAAATCTAATTAAATAGACAACTACATATGAAAGCCATAATGCATAAAAATAGGAACCACTTAAAACTACCTCTACCCACTTTGCTAGGCTCATGGAAACTACCAAGACTTATTCAAATAAATTCAAATACAAGTCTAGTAACTAAATAATAAAATAAAATAAAAACTAAAACTGTAACATTCTCTCCCCCTAAAAATTACTCTTGTCTCCATTTGTAAGATCAATTTCAAGTTATTGAATCATCTTCAATATCTGATTCTCCTTCACTTTCATCCATTATCGCCTCGTCGTCGCTCTCTTTTGTTACTGCTTGGATGGTGAACAATTGTTTGCAGCGATAGCCTAGAGTGAATGCGTCATTACAGTGAACGAAAGTCGAACCAATGGAGGAGGCGCCAATGCCGGAAGATACAACACCGCTGGTGGGAGTGGATAAAGGTGAATCCTTGGTTTTGCTGACTGTTATGGTCCGTTGCACATTCAGAGCAGGAAAATGATCTTTTGGTCACGGGCCTTGTATAGTTTTGTGGTAGATGAGAGGGTGTTGGATCTGTTAGCCACCAAAACATCCAACTGGTTGGAGAAGTGGATGAACATCTCTTTGAATTTCTCCGACAAAGACTGGACTGCATCTTCCAATTTCTGAACGCGTTTGTCCATGCCTGAGCTTTGATACCAATTGATACGAACACAAAAATTAAAAATGGGGATATGGCTTTACTGAGGAAACCTGACCTCAAATGGCTTTATTGAATAAGCTTGACCTCTTGCTTGCACACAGTGCCAAACTAATATTTTTCAACTATTCTATTTTATTAATAAGAAATTTAATTAAATAGACAATTACATATGAAAGCCATAATGCAACCACCTAAAACTACCTCTACTCACTTTGCTAGGCTCATGGAAACTACCAAGACTTATTCAAATAAATTCAAATACTAGTCTAGTAACTAAATAATAAAATAAAACAAAAACTAAAATCGTAACAAGATGTTGACTATGATCACAGCAGAAAAACCTTACAGGATAATCTTTGGAGTGTTTTATATTCAGATGTAGAAATGGTAAAATCTCCTTTGAATGGTTTTGCATGTCCTTCTTTAACATGCTTTGGTATGTGATGCACATATAGTTGGCTCATTGTACATGGCCCAACCATTGATTTAAAAAATTTGTAGTCAACTAGAGTTGTGGCCCAATAAGTATGGCACAATTGTTGAAAGAAGCAGTGATTTGAAATATGACAAACTACAATCGACTCCAAGTCCCAATAAAGCAGCAAATGTGATTGTGATTTATTTGAGAAGAAAAGGAAAACAACATATTTGGCGTGATTTGAGATTAAAGATTTGGGATGTATTTTGAATTATTTATTTATAATTTTTTATTTATTTTTAGATGTTAATTACTGTTATTTTATTTTAGGAAGTTTTATTATTTTTAGAATTTTAGATTTTGAATTTTGAATCAATTTGTAATTAGTCTATAAAAGGGTGCTTATGACCCTTATTCTAGGGGTTGAATATTATTTTTTTGATAATTAGAAATTGAGAACCCGAGATTACTCTCTTATGAAATCCTAACTTTCTGTTTAGCGATATTTTCTATGCGCTTTCGGCATCATTTGGTATCAGAGCTCTGGTTGTCACATAAATGGCTGAACAGAACAATAGTGGTCGAGGTCGAGGTCGTGGTCGTGGACGACGGGGTTGAGGCGACGACGGCGATAGATGGCATAGTAACCCCCCTTAACGGCGACGGCGAACAACCACACATTGACGTGTGACACACCATAATTGTAGCAATGACTGCTACAATGACAGAACATGGTAGGCGAATTCAGGAGCTTGAACAACTGTTTGCCTAAACACAGTTAGACGAGTCAGATGAAGGAAGGGAATCTGAAAGATCATCTCATGAGGAGGAAAGGAGCGAAAACTCGTTCTGGAACTGGAACCAGGAGCGACGAGAGGACGAAGTCAACCTCAAAATCAATCCTTTTTTGCTAATATTGGGGTGAAGATTGAGATCCCAGAATTCGAGGGTACCACTCATCCAGATGAGTTTATCGACGGGTCACACACCGTCGAAAGGGTCTTTGACATCAGAGACTTGACAGAAGACCGGAAGGTCCTGACCTATGATGAATATGATGAAGAGCAAGATGATGAGAATCCTGTTATAGATGCTTCAGTTTATGACGAGTTCCCTATCTATGATAAGTATGATTGGGAGCAAGACGATGAGAATCCAGATGTGGAAGAAATCTCTTATAGTGATTTAGGTGGAGAGTCAGTTATTAGAAATTCTAATATCTCTGACAAAGATGAAGTTCTACCTAAAGATATCGTGCGGGATGATCCTTCATTCAAGAAGTCTTCAATTTGCAAGCAGTAATATGAATGGAGATAAAGATTTAACTTTTGGTAAAAGTTTAATTGGAGGTCGTCAGGAGCAATGGGAATTGCTATTACATCAGACGAAATTTTTCTATGACAGACCACAGATGCGATCATTGATCCAAACTGCAGGCAATAGACCTTTTGAGATAATTTATGGGTTTTGTCCATTTACTCCCTTAGAACTCATAATATTTCTAGTTCCCAAACAGTTTAATATGAATGCAGATGAATATACCAAGCATATCAAAGAATTGCATTCACAAGTCATAATCTTAATTAGGAAATTTGGCGATATTGTACCAGAAGAGTTGCCACCTGGGTTACCACTTGAAGAAGTTCATATCAACGAAGAGGAAGCAAAATTGAGGGCGAATCTTTTCCAAGTGGGAGAGAATGATGCACCTGAGCTGACTGACTTGGATTGGGCTTTTCTATAATTTATTCCATAGGTTAGGGCTTTTCAATAATTGTTAATTATTTTCCTTTTTGTTATTTTTAGATTACATTTGAGTGTGCGTTATCTCCTTTCATTGCGCATGATTATAGTTCTTTACTTTTTTGTTATTTTTATTTTGCCTATTTAAGGCTTGGAGAACCCTATTGTTATCAGGTTGTTCTTGGTTAAAGAAAATTAAGAAAAGAGAAATAGTTTTTTCTCGCAATCCTTGTGTTTATTCTTATTCCTATTTAGCCAATAGATTATGTTTCAAAATGTCGTTTGATTTTAATAAAAGGAAAGTCCTTGGGCAATATCCATGATGAATTGGGGAACGGTTCACAAAATAGACCAACCATATCATTCTGAAATTCCACAAGTAGGACGCTGTCCGTTAGGAGTGCATAAAGAAATGATGCAGCCATGCTCACCATTATGTTCCCTAAGCCATTACGGAATCTATGATACCATATAAAGAATTAATTCAACTCAAAAATTTAAGCCGTAAGGTAAAGCCTTTTTTAATAATTTTTTATCCCTTCAACATAAATGGTGAAACATAATAGTCAGATGCTTCATAATTCCACAGAGAAGTACAGAACATATACCTTGGTTTTCATGGACGAAATTCCAATGAATGTGACCCTAATGAAATGATAAATAATAATGTTAGGCCCCTGCAGTTTCACTATTTTTCTTGTATATGAGTTGCGTTAACATTGTAACTTCTTTGATTGCTAATTCATTCTCCTTCCTGTGTTAGAACCATGTTATGTACTTATGTTGCATTTCATGACGAAGAGTGGGGAGTTCCTGCTCATGTTGACAAGTTACCTGGGTTTGTTCTGGTGTTTGTACAATCTGGTTTCGGCTTCCATGCTGAAACTGTCTCATGGTGGCTTTCGGTTTTGGTGCAGGAAACTGTTTGAATTGCTTAGCTTCTCTGGAGATTTGGCTGAACTTACATGGCCCAACTTTCTTAGCAAAATGCAGTTATTTCGGTACTGATTTAATCATCTGTGAAATGTATATCCTGGACTTAATTACTTGATTTGCATATCGGTGATATTACTCAATACACATCAGAAAATATTACTCATCAAAACACTGTGTCACCATATTTCCGGTGCTTCCATTTTGTTTTTGATTGATTAGGCAAAAAAAGTTGTGCAAAATGCACAACCTCAAGTTTGGGATATAGTTCTGGATGGGATATGTTATAAAGGTGGGATATGTTATAGAGGAAGGTGCGTTCACAAAAATTTTTTACAAATTTTTGCAAATTACACTATGTACTTCCAGAAATACATAGTATAACCTAGTGTATTTCTGGGAGTATATAGTATAATTTATAAGAGTTTGTAAATATAACTCTCCCCTATGTTATATTTACAAACTCAAAGTTTACAAACTCTTACAAACTATATATTATGTACTATGGGTAATACATGCTTAAATAACATGTACTACCAATGATACATAGTGTAATTTGTAAAAAGTTGTAAACTTTGAGTTTGTAAATATAACCATTCTTGTTCAGGACTAATTACTATGTGAGATATAGGGAAGTCTTCCTGGATTTTGATCCAAGTGCTGTTTGTCCAATGAATGAGAAAAAGTTAGTTGGACCAGGGATGCCCCGCCAGAGCCATAATTGAAAATGCACGTCAGATGTGTAAGGTAAATACTCCCATTCCTTCATTTCTAATCTTATGTATAGCATCTGTAAAAATTGCAATGAAATGAATCAGCCTTAAAGGCTTAAGTTTTTGGGTTTATTATCTATCATTTAACATGATCACAAAAACTTTTCTACACACACAACATTTTGTGGGGCTCGCAGCAAAAAGAAAAAACCCCAGCACGCAAAACGAATCTCTATAACATCAAATAATCATTTTTCCTACGATATAACTCTTATAAAACCCTAAGTTTTTTCAAACTTTTCTGCTACCTACCGAGGAGAATATTATTATGACAAATGAAATAAACCTGCTTCCTGACCCACTAATGAATATAAAAAGAACACTTGGTTGAGAAAAATAAAACTCAGCCCAACTTGTGTGAGGATGATAAGTATGGATTTCTTAGTTTATAACTACAAAACAACGAGGCTGTGTAAATCTATGGATTTGACTGCATTTTTTTAACCTTTGTTGTGTAAGACACTGAAGAGTTTGAGTACTTTGACACATTTATTTGGAACTTTGAACTATAAGTGTACAGCTATCCAGTTTCTATACCAAATAGCAGGTACCTATTTGTTACAGAAGTATAATATAAAACTATTAAAATGGTATTCACTTAGTAACGTGTACTTTTATATGAGATGGTTCTTTAACACACCGTTGAGATATATAGCCCCACATTGGTGGTATGTGCAACTAATGTGGAGTTTATAAGATCTTGGGCACTCTCATCCTTTGAGCTAGCTTTTGGGGTAGTTTATCCCAAGGTTCTTTACATGATATCAGAGCATTAGTGTTCCCCCCACTTTCTCTTGTGGAATTTCTTAGCACAAGTAGGCTGGGCCTGTTGCATCATCCACTCTTCAAGCCCAATGGGCTCTCGAGTGAGGGGACGTGTTGAGCTATATCGTGTGGAGTTTATAAGGCCTTGGGCACTCCCATCCTTTGAGCTAGTTTTTGGAGTGGTGTTTTTCCCAAGGTTCTTACACATAATATCAGAGTCAATCATCAAGTGATCATAAATTTGATCCTCGTTACACTCATTCTTCTAATGAATATTTAACTATAAATTTCTTAGCAGAGGTGGATGGCCATATATATATATATATATTATCCACTTTTCAAGTCCAATGTAATCTTGTGTGAGGTTTTTAATATAAAACTATTAAAATGACATTCACAGATTTTAGTTGAGATAGTGATTCAGTTAGAGAAGTCTAATACTGCCAAATATCCTAAAGCGGAGGTCATAAGCAAAGACCTAGTAAGGAGAAGATTCAGAAGTGTGGGACCCGAAATCATATATACATTCATGCAAGTGGATGGGCTAACAAATGATCACCTTATCAGTTGCTTCAGATTCAAGGAGTGTATTGCCAGCGCAGAAGCAGATAGCTACATCAGCTCTAAAGTCAAAAAGAAAGCAAGTAAGGAGCCAACAAAGGTGGGTCTGTTGCTACTTGCTAGCTGTGGGTGATTGAGCTTCTCCTCAAAGTAGTACCAAGGCTTTGGTCAAATGTCATATTAACAATAAGGCAGTTGGCACAACTTGGTGGAAAGATAGGTGTGTTGTGGTGTGTACAAATCCATACATATAGAAAATGGGGCAGCTTATATTTACAAACTTTTTTGTTTACAAACTACATTATGTAGGACCGGTCCTACATTAATCACACAGTGTACCTACATTAGTGTAATTGCAAAAAAAAATTGTAAATGGATCCTATCTCATATGAAATAGCTAGAAGCCTGATGTATTTGAAAAAGAAAAGTGATCTATGGCAATTGTTCCAAGTTCTCATGCATCAGGCATATTTACATGTTTGCTGCATAGTATTAGATGAGGTCTGATAGTATAAGAACTGATAGTATAAGATCTGATTGTATAAGATCTGATTAAATTTTAATACTATCCAACGATATTTTAAAAATTAATATATTAAGAAAAATTATTTTAATATATTAATATTGAAATGATATATTAGTTCTTGAGAATTGTACTTCTAAGTAATATTAATACATCAACCCTTTATCAGACCTAATTAAGTAATACATCATTTTGATGTATTAAGGGATTCTGCTGTATAAGCTTATACTATACGATGGTCATACCAAACAACTGAAAATATCATAATGTATAATATAAGTTTATACTATCAAATCTTATACATCACGCCAAACACGTCCTAAATAGCCATGGTCAATTGGCTGTTGCCGTTACCTACCTAGAGTTATCTTATTACCTCTGCCACTTTGTTTTCCATGTTTTATGTTAATTAAGTATCCTGAGTCGAGTCTTACGGTCAACTAAGTACAGCATGAGCCGCATTACATACCTTATCAGCAGTCATCAAGATAACAATGCTGGATTTGCTTGCAGTATTGGTTGAATGCCTCAGTGCTTAATACTTTCACCTACTACCTACTTTCAGGAAATCAGGGTTAAAATATTGCAGTTAGGAGTTCTAGGCATTCTGACCAGTTTGGTTTAACAAAGTGGGGTTTGGGTCACAACAAACCTGAAAATGTTGGATGAAAAGCAAATTAGGCTAGGAGTAACCTCCAATAGAGTCTAAGGGTATGTAAAAGTACTAAATAGGAGAGCTGAGTTGAGTGAAGCTTAAATGACTACACTTTCATCTTTAATATGAAGGCTCAAGATCATCTCTACTGTATATCATTCAAGAGCACAATTCACTAATTCAGTCAGACTATGTTTTTTTATTTGGGGTTGTTGAGATATATAATCCCACATTAGTTGTATGTGCAACTAATGTGGAGTTTATAAGGCCTTATTCACTAATTCAGTCAGACTATGTTTTTTTATTTGGGGATGTTAAGATATATAGTCCCACATTAGTTGTATATGCAACTAATGTGGAGTTTATAAGGCCTTGGGCACTCCCACCCTTTGAGCTAGCTTTTGGGGTGGTGTATCCCAAGATTCTTTACAGGGTTTTGTTAAACTTAGCTCAACACACTTAGGAGTTGTGTTGTAAGGAAATAATTATATTAGTTTGTTAGCCTTGAAGATTGATCTAGTTTTCAATAAACCTCATTGCATATATTCTAAAATTAGATTCAAGTTGATCAAAATACTTGTTCAACTTGTCTTACAAATACTATGTTTGGTTAAGATCAATTGGTACAATTATAAAACCACATGAAGATTTATGACTCATATTAACCTATATTAGGATCGACTACCCAAAATATCTTAAAAGTGAAAGCTCTCGTCATCATATAGATAATAGCTAGTTTGATTTATATTCCAAGCCTTACAAAGTTACAATACATAAGATTAACGTGGAATATAGTTTATAAATTGAAAAATCTCAGGCTAGAAGGCTGAGCCTATAATATATTACACAGATTATGAACTATCCGATTGTTGCATCACTATTAATCAATTATGATATGAAAAAGGACAATAAATAGATTATGGCAACATTATAAAGAAGCAGGGTTCCACACAGAGAGAGAGAGGTAGAAAAGGGAAAGGATAAATTGTATCGTCAATAGAGTTGCACTTCTTGAAATGAAGTTTTCTTTGCTTTAATTTACTTCACAAATTTTTGCAAGAACTTAATTTGGAAATCTGATTTGAGATATCCTAATTCTTTACCTTGTTGCAGAAGACTAAGGAATTGTGAGCTGAGCTTGATTAGCTATGCATAGTAATCAGCTCGTATGAAGCACCAATACTCCGAAAAAAAATTCTAACGTATCCGATACGTGTATCGAAAACGTATTATATCGTATCGATAAATAAATGATCATATCGAGAACGTATTTGAAACGTATCGAAAACGCCGTGTCGGAATCGGTGCTTCATAGATGAGCTCTAACATGCTAGCCTAAGTGGAACTCAATCCCACTTTTAAGGATCAAATTGAGGAATATGTCCCAAGTTTCTACTTTGTATTTACACTAAAAATGATCCATTTATAGAATACTACACTAATTTTGTACTTAATTATTGTGCAACATTCTTCCTGAGATAGCTGCAACAAGTGCTGCTCTAAAATTGGGATCCTTGGTTAAGGAAGTAGCCATCTGTTCCACCAAAATCTGCGGCACTTCCGGTGATTCAATTTTGGGATCTTTTTTCTTGACAACATCGTTGCTGGACTTAGATTTTGTCCAGTCAATGGTAACTGTTGGTGCTGAAGAGTTAAGAGATGCTGAACAGGGTACTGAACCTATGGTCATACCATGGTTGGAGCCTGATGTTGCTTCCATTTGAGAAGGGTGGGGATGATTATGCTCTCCTTCATAAGTTGCAACCAAAACAGATTGATCATCCACACTTCTTTGCACCTGAATATTCAATAACCAAATTAGCTTGTGATCCATTTCCTTAGTGGAGTTTGAATGACAAATTCCTAATTAAAAAAAAAAAAAACCACTCCCCGTTAAACCCGACTAGCGAGTGTGGGGTGGAGGAAATCCTTATAAGCAGCCTTACCCTTACATGATTGCAAAGAGACTGTTTCCTGGATTCGAACTCATGACCTTTCAGTCATAAAAGAACAGTTTTACCCCTGCTCCGATTCACCCCCTTTCTACAAATTCCTAATTAAAGGGCCGACCCAGTTCAAATACCATTTCGTGAGTGTATGGTGAAAGGAATACTCTAGGCAGTCTTTCCCCTACTTTTTGAACCCGCGACCTGACACACCACGGCAAGCAAGCTTACCGTTAAACCAAGCCAGCCCTTCTACAAATTCCTAATTAACTCTTAGAATTAATTACCTTCTTTTTTACTGGGCAGCTTGGAGCAAAAGAACATTTGAAGTATGCTCTTGGAGAAGGGTTATCCCTGGTCACTTTTTGACCATATTTCCTCCACTGATATCCATCTTTCACAATCTGTAAAACACATAAAAACAAAAAAAGCATGTCAAACAATTACATCTAAATGGTTATGACTTGTGAGTCTGTCTATGCTCTATGGATGTAAAGAATCTTACAAGGCTGGTATCAGATGCTTCGGTCTTGAAATAAACTCTGGAAACTTTTGCTTTGATTGTGTCTTCCCTCGGTTTCTTGCATGACTCTTCATCAGTTGAGCTGCTCTCAGAGTTTCCATTAACTCCCATTTGATTACTATTGTTGTTGCTGCCTTCAGACTTCCTTTTCTTCGATGAACTAAGCTCCTTCTCAGGATTCTTCCTCATATATTCCATCAAGTTGCTTCTCAAAGTGTTATAATTCTCACACATCTCTGTGAGCATTTCGGTCAACTTCTTGTTTTCTGCACTCACCCTCTTTAGCTCCTCCACCAAGGCACCAGAGGACTGAAAATGGAAGCACAAATGTTATCATTTATACAGCTTTTATAAGAAATAAAGGTGGGGGACTTATATCTAGTATCCCTAATGAACTCATTAACACGAAAATCATTCAACCATAACCATAAAATCACTCTCCATTAAACCCCAATTAGCAAAGGGTCAACCCAGTTCAAATACCCACTTCGTGAGTGTCTGGGGAAGAGAATACTCGAGGCAGTCTTTCCCCCGCTATTTGCAGGGAGACTGATTCGAACCCGCGACCTGACAAATCACGGCAAACAAGTTTACCGCTCCGCCCTTCTATTAAACCCCAATTAGCAAATAGGAAGCAATTTTACCACTTTTAAGTCTTATTAAACCATATTTGTTTCAAATCAATTTAGATTGTTGACAAAGGAACATAATTAAAGGGGAGAAATAAGGAATTAGCACAAACTAACCTCTTCTTTTACAGAAGACTTCCTCAACCCCAATGAGAAAAAATTGTTTTCCATCTTTTTCTGAAATGAACACACAAGAAAGAACTATTATTCTCCATATCAAACATTATTCTGAGGTAAGCATTTCACAGAAGATCTTCCATGCAAGATGATTTATTTTGTTCAATCGTTTATACTTACTGGAAATTCTTCATGAACTCTGTAGGAATTAATGTTGAGATCCAAGGAAGTATTAATCCATGATGAACAATCCATTGCTGACAAATGAATATTCAAACAAGTAGCAGTTTCACAAGTTATAAGCACTTATAACCAAAAGCTCTTTTTGAAAGCAAAACCCAGATGAAGAAGCTATAGAGCAAGCTGAAAAGTCTCAAACTTTGTGAAGTTGGAAATGATCCCAAGTGAGAGAAGCATATATAGAGGCACATGAAGAGAAGCACAAGTTGAATAAGGAAACTAGGAGGAAATTGAGTGATGAAAAAGACACATGGGAATATATTCTAATACATGTTCAAGAGCTGGCTTTTTATTTATTTATTATTTTAATTTTAGCTCACATTCTTATTTAGTAGTAGTATTTGACTAGACTAAACTAGACAAGATAAGAAGAACGTGTCTATCTATTTATTAATTTTTTAAGGAGTTTTTCCCACCAAATTAGTAGATGAATATCTTGCGTATTTTGAGAGCCGTTAAATAAAAAAAATTAATGATTTTGATTTGTAAGTATGTGATATTATTGATTTTTTTTAATTTAACGACTTTTAGATAAGGTGTTAAATTTGAAATTTGACACCAATATCAAAGAATCCTACCTCATACAACAATTTTTTTGTTTGATCCTAATCAGAATATTCTGGTAAATAACCTTTTACGGTTGCTTACCTAATCAATAAAAAAAATTAGAAGGTGCCGATAATCTTACGATTATCATAACGGATGATTTCCCTTAAATTTGATGTAATTATCCGTCTAATCAAACTACATTGTTACTTTAATCTCATTAACTTGAGTTAGCAGTTTTTTTTGATAATATTTTTGAAAATTTTATTTTCTCAATATATTCCTAAAAGTTATGATTTTTAAAAATAAAAAAAATTTTTTTTTTTGGTAAATACATGGGGCATTGCTCCACGAAACAGACAAAACGAAACAAAAGAAAACAAACAATAACAGGATATATATATATATATATATATATAAAAACCATATAGAAGAAACAAACTCAGCAAAGTCTTGGAATACATATCAGCAGTAAGAAGATTAAGTAGCTCACTGTGAGTGATGTAATAGTGGATAAACCAAAAGGAATACTACCGTAACTACCTTGCAAGATTATTAAAAGAATTAGATTGAAATCACTGAATAAGTAATTGCTTCAATAGCAAAATATATATATATATATATATATATATATATATATATATATTAAATCTTTTTATAATTTAAAGTGTTAAAATCTTAATCTTTTATTATATTACATTAGAATGCTCTTTAACATATGACAAGTAGATAACATGTCACATTAATTTCTATTCGATGATTTTATTTTATTTTTTACGAAAAGTAATAGAACCAACAAAATAAAGACACTTCAGAAATACAAGATTAATGGATTAAAGGTTGAACTAGTGGATCAGGTTGAATTACTTAAATTAAATTTATGTAAAAATATAATAAATATGACAAAAAGAATTCTCATGTTACAGGAATTTTCGCAGCAACAAATTAATATATACTACGTGTACTATATAATTATCAGTTCTTGCAAAAAAAATTAATTATATATTACTGGTAGTATATAATTTTAATTTTAATTTTTTTTTTTGCATATCCCTTATATACTACCTGTAGTACATAATTTTTTTTTATATATAGAAATTCTCGTGACATGAAAAAAAAAGGACTCAAAAAATATATAAATAGAAATAATATGAGAACCAAATAATTTGATTTAATGGTTTGCATTTCACTCTCTTTTGGTATGAATAGCTTGATTGGAAAAATGGGAAAGTGGGGTTGGATTTATTTTTTGACTATGTTTAGTATCAAGAAACATGAGATATTTCCGGCCAAAGATTTTTCCCAGTATTTGAGTTTGTAACTACAGATTGGGACAAAAAAAATCTCTCCCTACACTTAGTATTTTTTTTCCTTGAATTCGGATTCTGATTTGTACATTTTGGGACCAAATGCCCTCTTGTTTCATGACTAACATACAATATTTTAAAAATTGATGGGTAATTTGATAAATTCGACTCATATTCCCATCAATATTTTGTAATCAATCAAACATAGCATCAGTCAAATTAACCCAAATTTCCCGGCAATTTTTTGGGCTAGCAAACACTTATTTGTTACTTTTTTGGGTAAAATATTTTCCTATTATATTCCTAAATATCTTTTTTTTCTGATAAAAAAATTATCTCTTGTACCAAGTGTCAATTTTTTATCCCATTAATGCAATCGTGGTAGAATATTTTGCCTTTATAATTTTGGCTAAGTGGAAGTTTTCAAAAACCGGTTCAATAAGAAAATTAATATTGGGTTAACCCCAGTTGAAGTTGGTTTTTGGCCGATTTATTAATTCTTGACCGAATTACATGCATAATTGATTAATTAACTGAATCAGACCTATTAGTGGTTCGGTTCCCGATTCAAACCGGTTCAACCAATTAGGTCAGATAATTTTTAATAACATTGCTCCGGAGATTGGTTGAGTAATAAAAAAAATCAATAATTGAAATATAAATAAAAATTAAGAAATATTATTTTATATAATTATATCATGCCAAAAATAAAGAGAGGAAGAGAAAGCAAAGCACGAATCTGTTTGGTGTGAGTAGGGTGATTATTTAGGTAAAATATTAAAAGAATATACTTGACGTGAAATATGTCGGTGAATTCTTGGTGCATGGAAAGGAATTCAAATTTCAAAGTCAAGCCCGCCTAGAAAATTCTCCACTAAAGTATACTGTTTTAAAATTTGTGGATTCAGCTATGTCGACGTCTTCTTCACAATTCTATCATATAATAAAGTATTTATTTATCTCATGTTATATGAGATAAGGTAATTATCTTATGTAATAAAAATAAGATGATGAGATTTATTATTATTTTTAAAAATAAAATAATGAATATTATTATTTTATCTCTGTTGTATGAAATAATTATTTCATATGACATGAGATAATTATTTCTCTATGACAAACTCATTATACGCATGCCTTAAAGAAAAAAAAATGTTGCGGTAAAAAAAGTGCAAAAAGTTTATTTAAAATTATTTATTCACAATATTTTCATAATAATAATAATAAGGGTTTTATAAGAGTTATGTTGTAGGAAAAGTAACTGTGTTATGTTATAGAGATTTGTTTTGCGTGCCAGAGTTTTTTTTTTTTGTTGCGGACCCTACAAAATGTTGTGTGTAGGAAAATTTTTGTGGTCATGTTAAATGATAGATGATAAACCCTAATAATAATAATAATAAGTAGCTAAAAAAAGAAATCAGCAAACAAAAAATAGCTAAAAAATAAATATTATTAATGATATGATAGCAGTGGGTAGAAGCTTTACATTGACCCGAAGTCATCTTAATTTGTCCTGGTCTTGATTTGTTTATTAGTGGGGGCCCTTGCCCCTTGTTTCTATCTTGTCACTATTTCTATTTCCAACATTTTCCACGTTGCACGTATTATTAATTAAGAGAGTTGTTGCCATTTTTTATAAGTATTATATTTCTAAAAATAAATAAATAAAAAATAATGTTTATTTTTAAATTAGTACCATGATATATTTTAAATTAAATTAAAAATAAATATATTTTTACATATCCGTTTTAGAATGAAATAAACTTTTAAATAATTTTAACAAATATTTATTGATAGTTAATTTTATAATAATATTAATATTTTATTAAATAGAAATAGTAAATAAATAATATCTAACCATGAAAAAGAGGGACTGAATTGTTGGTACTCCCTCTCATAATATTAATTTTTTTTCTTTTTTATTTATATTATTTTTTCTCTTTTCTAATTTTACCCTCCTATTTACATTGAGAATCACTAAAAAATGGTGGTCCCCGTTCATATTAAATAATCTCGAAAAAGAGAGAGAAATGGACATTAAAGTCATGAACTTAAACTATACCGATGCATTGTAGTGGCAGACTTTGCTTGTAACTTTAGTTTTTCTATATTCTACGCGCTTCACACACACTTTTGAAAGATTAAATTTTTCATAGGACATAAAGGGAAAAGTGTATGTATTTTTATAGGACATAAATTTAAATTTTTTTTAAGAGAGAAATAAATATAAAGAGATGGGATTTATGTTTTTACTTTTTTATTTTTATTTTTTCAATGGGATCCTATGTCTATTTTTCTTTTAAAAGAACATAGATTTATGTCCTTTAAAAAAATACACATTTTTTCTAAGATTAAATATATACTACTATATAACACTACATATTTCAATAAAAGAGTCATATATACTCGTAACTTCGAGGGGGCCTTTTTTTAAGGTAGGCCAATTTATACTCGTAAGATAAAGGATAAACTTTTTTTTTCTCAAAAGAATATGTTAGAAAAGTTAATTTCTCATTTATATTAAAAAAAATTATTTGGTAGTGCAATTTTTACTCTTTTGAACTACTCAATGATAAATAAGGATTTTAAATTAAAATCTTTAAGAAACCCTGAAAAATTAAAAAAAAAATTGCTAAACTTACTCTCTCAACATCAAATTTTGGTGGTAAAAACAAAAATAAAAATACAACTTGGGTTCATATGGTTGAACGTAGGGGTGCTAAACAAACCAGTGGTTTTTGCCTCGGCTTGTTAAGGGCCGAGCTTATATGTCTAAAATTGGTTGTTGGCATAGACCAATTTATACTTGTAAGATAAAAAAGAATATGTTGGAAAAGTTAATTTCTCATTTATATATATATATATATATTTTTATACTACCTGTAATAGCCATTTCTTTCTCCTCAATTTATTTCACTCTATTTTATTAGTTAAATATAGTTTTTGAATGATTTTGTTCTATATTATGTTGTTTGGATATACATTGAATTTATGAATATTTATGGAATGACTAGTATTGTTGATTGTATATTCTGTTTAGATAAATTTTTGTTGTTTTATTTTTTTAAAATGAACTAACAGGCTAAATTAGGCTTTTATTTTTTGTAAATAAATCATCAAATTTAATTATATTTATAACAATAACATAATAAAAAATAACAACTTTCGGTTCATATTAACAATTCTTGTTGGATGCACTTGCGTAGGCTAGTGGATGTTACAACATGCGAGAAAATGAATCATTGAATTCTACCGCGACCATTTCCATGATTCTTTCGGTGCAAATATCTTGTGTCAAATGTCATTTTCCTTAAGTTGATATTAAGATGTGAGAAGAAAAATTGATATAAGGTGATTCAGTGTAATTGTTGTTTTGTCTTTATTTAATTCATTTAAATAAATAAGTGGCTATAAAATAAACTTTGATTTCGCTATAAATAACACATATTAATAGTACACTGAATGATTAAAAAATCACTTTCTTACACATACATTAAAGGGGTTATCTTTCTCTTTCATCATTCCATTTTCTCTCTCCATTTATGTGTGTTGAAAACAACACTTAAATTATGTAACATAACATTAATAAAATCCGTTATTAAAAAGATAGATCGAATTATTAAAAGTAAAAAATCAGACAGCTAATTGAAGAAAGTACAAAAAGTGAGACCCACTGATTGACCATGACCAAATTAATCAACCACTAACTTCCTACACATATTCCGCTAATTGGTCAATTACTCAATCCATTGAATTGAACCAAGAAAAAGAAAAACCCGAACTTTCTTACGGCATGTTCGCATTCATGAACGGGTTTATTTTTTCTTACATGTCCACGTCCAATTTATTAAGCACCTAATTAGGACAATTACTCCTTGGAATTCAAATCCCATGGTCTAACTTTTGAGCCCCACGATTGAAAAATTAATAAATAATAATAATAATAATAATTTAAAGTGATAGGTATACTTTAAAAAATAAAAACTAAGAGAACAAAGTATAATAATCTTGATAATTAAAACTTCAACTAATAATTATAGGCTATTTCACCCTTTTGCCCCTCATTAATTATTTAATAACTATTTTGCTATTTCTGATGTCAAACTATCTGAATAATAAAATTATTTCTGCCTCTCTTCCTCCTCATCTGGATTTGAATTGACTCATAAAATACTTGGTTTGTTAATCGATTACCATTATTTTGGATAATCAAAATGAAGAATTGGTCGATTAAATCTGCAAAAATTGTTGTTATATGATTAAATTTTTTCCGTTGTTCTGCACACATATTGAATTTGATTATAAGAAATAGAGATATTTAATCGACTACAAGTTGGTGGTGAGAACATTATCCATTAAAATCTTCAATAGTTTTGGCAATAATTTTTACCTATTTTGAACCACAAAAATTAAATTTTTTGAGCCAACCCGGAGCCAACCCACTGGCATCATTTCGAGCCAACCCGCGAGCTTTTTTACGAGCAACCCGCGAGCTGATTATCGAGCTAACCCGCGAGGTCTGACCCGGCTCGGGTCGAGGGGTAAAATGGTTATTAAATAATTAATTAGGGGCAAAATGGTGAAAATGCCAATAATTATAACTCTACATTTTTCATTTGATTTTATTTTTTGGTTTCCAACCTCTTACAACCATAACTTATCACCGTTGATTTCCGTCAATCAACGGTTAGCATTTTAGCAAATTAAACTCATTAAATAATTATTAATTCACAATAAATGATAACTGTTGATTGGCGGAAATTAACGGTAATAAGATATGGTTGTAAGAGGTTATAAAAAAAATGATTGTAAGTATAACCTTCCTCAAAGTATAATAATTTTGATAATTAAAACTTCAACTAATAATTATAACTCTATATTTTTCATTTTAAATTACACCCTTCAATTTAAAAGAATCATTACATGTGGGTTAAACCCAACAAATGCTACGAGTTAGACGATTAACATAATGAAACGGAGGTAAGCGGAAATATAAGTATTGGGCAAGTGCTTCTCTTACACATCTTTTTTTTCCCTTACATAATTCATGGTTAAAAATATATTAATAAAAAAAAAACAACCTTATTTTAGCGAATGACCAGCTTATCTTGAATCCGTTGATATTAAATTTTCATATGATAAGAAAATTTTGCATTTATCTCTACCTATTTTTGATAGATTTTTACAAATTTTAGTAGGATTTTATTTACTTAATATTGATAAATATAATTTTGTACACAATAGAGTCAACTCCTCTTAATACATTTTGTAATTTCCATTCAAATAAAATAGCATTCCATCCTTCCGAGTAGGGCTGGCAAAATGGGCTGAGCCAACTGGGCTGGCTCGCCCCGCCCGCCAAACAGGGTGAGCTGAGTTGAGCTTTTCAACCCACCAGCCCGCCAAACCCGCCCCGCCAAACCCACCAGCCCGTCGGGCTCGGCCCGTCACGGGGCGGGCTAGCCCGCCAAGCACCCCTCCCCCCTTTTTAGGTTACCAATTGTTACGTAGCTCCGTGCCTTAGATATCTCTGCATGCAAGTGGTTTTTTCAAATTGTTGTGGACTACTCATACAACACTTTATTACTTGTTTTGTTACTCTGTTTTACCTTGATATGATTTTATTTTTTATTATTATTTTTGGATTGAAAGATGCATATTTATATGTAGATTATTAAACACTGATCTTCTTGGTTTCATAAGCACATTAGGATTTTTATGCATATTTTTTTATGCTTTTATGCATATTTTTTATGCTTTTATGCATTTTTTTATGTGTTTTTATGCAGAATTTAATTTTTTGTATTTATATATATATATATATATATATATATATATATATATTATTTTTTATTTTTTTTTAATTTAGGCGGGCTGACCCGTAGCCCGCCAACCCACTCATAAAACGGGCCGGGTTGCCCAATTCAACCCATTTTGTCAAAACGGGCCGGGGCGGGCTGGCCCGTATTGCCAGCCCTACTTCCGAGGCTAACATACATAACCTACATAGCACGGACACGCAAAAAATTTGAAAAGACACGTGTCGGACACCGACACATTCTGACACGCAGTTAACATTTTGGGGCACGCGGTCAACATTCTGATACGTTTTTCCGACACGCGGTCAACCTTCTGACACATTTTTTATTTTAAGTCTAAATTTTATTTTATTAACTAAACATGAAAAAATAATTTATAAATCAATTTTTTTCCTGTTATGAAATTTGACACGAAAAATTAATTTTGTTTATATTTATATTATAAAATTTGAATATTTTGTTGTTTATATGACTTATTATGGGCCGTTATATGTATTAAATATAAATTATATTATATATATTAAAAATAATTTAATATCAAAATGTATTCTAACGTGTCAAAATATGACATTTTTTAAAATTAACGTGTCGGCGTGTCGTGTCATGTCCCGTGTCCCGTGTCAGTGTCGATGCAACGTAATACATAACTCTAATATCCTTGTAGGAAAATATTTTTAGTATTATGAGAGTATTGAAGACTCAATACATTTTTCATTAAATATAGAAAATAATATATTTATCTTTTTTATTTTACCTATCTTTATATGGTTATTTCTCTTTCTTTTTTTGAAAATCATATGGTTATTTCTCTTAAATCTCCACCATTTGCTACTTTTGATAAAGAAATACATTCTCCTATAGCATTAAAGATGGAGGTATGATATTCATACTACCAAAATTTTCTACTACCACTCTAATCACCATTGGATTCAAAAGTTATTTTCCTTTTCTCTCTCTTCGTTCAACTTTTCCTCTAATCCAATGGTGATTAGAGTGGTAGTGAAAAATTTGGTAGTATGTATATCCAACCCCTTAAAGATGTACTCCTACTCCCGCGTAGAGTTTGCAATAACAATTTCTCTCTGTATTTATATTTTCTCGCGGGAAGAGCGGGCTCATTTGAAATCTTGGATTCAGGGGAAGGCAGGGATGGGAATAAAATTTGTCCCAGCGAACCATCCCACGTAATTGTCGAATATGTGGAATTGTTTTATTTTTTAATTAACCCAACTCTAAATCTCTAATTATTTTTTTAAGTAAGTTGGCTTCCTAAATATTTCCACAAACTTCGACTCTACAAGCTAATTATGGGACTAAAATTACTTTCAGTAAATTACAGGGGGTGGTGAAATTTAAATATTAAAATACGAAAAAGTAGTATTTTGAAACTTATTTACGAATGTATAGCCACCCGTTGCGTTTAAAATAAGGCACAACCTCTTGCATGTAAAGAGGCGCATTAGGGGCCTAGGAGGAGCCCTATCTTGGGTGCGACTCTTACGGTGATAACATATGATATAAGATTTTTAACAGATTTATTGTAAAACTTCGAAAGTATTAACTTTTGACTCGGGTGTCCGAATTAGATGATCTTTTTTTATTCGACATAACTTTTCAAAATCTACTTGCTGACAAATTCCAAAGGTCAAAAAATGCTACCTTGTATCTTGTTTGGCACATTTTATCTATGTGAATGTGAATGACATTATTTGAGTTGAAGTTTCATCTCCCACAAACATAGTTCGAATTTAGAACAATGGTGCCACAACCACAAGAGCATTTAAACCCAGGAGCCTCCTAATTCTTTCAGAACCAATACCATGAGCTACAACACGTGCTATCAATTTTTTTACGGTGTACAAAATTTTAGGGTATAGATACCTACTTTCTAACTAGTTGAATAAGTTATACATAATCTCTCTTTCCATTAAAATAATGAGTCACAATTGTCATTCATGTTAACTGTAACATCTTCTATAACTAACTAATATAGAGAATATAACATTATTTCTTAAATTATATTTTAATAAAAATAACAAAAAAATATAGAGGAATATAACTTAGGAAGATCAACTAGTTAAACTAACATTTATTTTGAACATGGATTTGAGTTAGTACATAACTTTTCACATTCTACTATCTTACTATAAAGTCGTCCTAAACTATTTTACATAAATACCATACATATATTGCATTCCTAACTAATTAAAGATCACAAATTATTACATTACATGAGTCTCACTTTAATCTAACCTATAAGTATAAGTTTTCACACTGTTTAAATGAAATATAGCTACACCTCCTTGATTTTCAATTACTGTGTAGAATTCTTAATTGTCTTTATAAAGATAAACAATGATGGTCGAGAAATATGTCAGTAATATTAAGATTTTCTAACTATAATTATTCCAACCATAATAACGAAAAATATCATTATATCAAGTAATTTCAAAAAATGAAGTAATAATAATAATAAATTGTATAATATTTAACTGAAGCTAATTTAAGCCCAATTTTTTTGGTCTTTTCATGTGAAATAGTCTGAGCAGCAGAGCTCAAGCCAAGATAAGACACCTCTTACCCAATAATTATTTGAACCTAAAATTTGTGGGACAATTCACGACAACATCAAACAGTTAAATTTACACATTCTCTTAGTAATAATTTGGTACCAAATAATTCATTAGTCTGATAATTAACTCGAAAAGAAATAAAATTTTAGAATTAAATAATAATAAAGATAAAAATAGAAATAAAGTCAAGTAAAAATTTAAGAAAGGAATTTGGCAGAGTAACAACACCATTAAAGATGTTCAACTTTTGCTTACCAAAAAAAAGAAAAGATGTTCAACTTTTAAAATAAGAAAAAAATGAGAGAAAATTTTTATCTCTCAAAATTACATTCCATGTTATTTTGTTCGGTCTTCCGCTCTGTTTTCTCTTCAATTCTGCTCTCGATTTCCTTTCTTTCTCGCTTGTTGTTTTCCTTTCTTTTGTTCTTCCTTTCGGTCAGGTTCTTTTGTTCTTCCTTTCGGTCAGTTGGTGTATATATATGTGTGTGCGCGCTCGATACAGCGCCAATTTTACAATGGTGCTCTCAGCTCCATTCTTACGCCCAAAGTGTCAAATTTTAAAATTTATTTATTTTTGATATAAATAAAAATTTTAATATATATAATATAATTTTTATTTAATACATATATAGGAGTCCATAATAAGTTTTATATCCAACCAAATATTTAAATTTCATAACATAAATATAAGTATAAATAATTTTTCGTACTTTATTTATTTTTAATGTCAAATTTCATAACAAAAAAAAATTAATTTATAAATTTCATTTCTTTTTATTTAGTTATTAAAATAAAATTAAGATTAAAAAATTTGATTAAAAAAACAAAATAAAAAATATTTACTCTTTATTTTTTTACATTGAACCTTCAACCTTCTAATTTTCCAAGAAATTGCTTGAAGCAGAGTTTGATCCCTACACCAAACAATCCCTTGAGAGCTCAGCAGCCAACTGAGCTACCCTTTTGGTGAGACAGTCTTGCTCCATTTTGAGTGTAAGTGATTGCTACTTCTTCGTAAATAGGTTCGAAAATTCTATTTTTTCGTATTTTCTTATTTAATTTATAATATTTAATTTTTTTACCATAAAATATGTACATATACTTATATAAGCTTACTTTTTAGTCATTTCATTATTAATTAATTCATTAAATTTAAAAAAAAAATTACTTTGCAATTTTCAATTTGTTAAAGCAAACTTAATTTGTTGTATAATTTTATATATATATATATATATATTGGAAAATTTCTTATTTTTTATTTTTTATTTTTTTATATTTTTATATATATATATATATCCCTGCCTGCGTTGAAATCCCTAACTTCACGTGAAAATCACATATTTTGATCATGAATTTTAAAAAAGAAAAATCATAAATGTGTAGAAATGTGTGTGTGGTTTAGGTCTTTAATATTGGGTTGTTGTGTTAGAACTTAAAAAAGTATATTTAACAGAACATGCTCGCCTTTGAAGTCATTTTTCTGATCCAACTAGTGAATCATGTATGACAATATCCATGATGCACACAAAGCTACTCGTGCTGATAATTAACATGACCGAATCTGCACTCGAAAGCACTTTTCAAATTGTTTTGATTACTTCAAATGTAAAATACAGCACAAGTTGGAAAAAGGGATCATTGGAAAGTGATGTCATGCATGAGATAAGCATCGCAAACGCCATCGTTGTGATGCCTACTTACATTTTAAGCACATTAATCACGACTTTTATGTCGACTTTTGATAAGATATTTATGGTACTTTCTATTCTTTACCCTTTAGCTAATAAAGTTAGGACTAATTTAAAAAGTTATTATCTAAATCTAAGAACAAATATCATATATAGCTGGGAAATAATTATCTCATATTATGTTGCATGAAATAATTATCTCATGCAACAGATACAAAGTAGTGGGATCCACGATTTTTTCTTTTTCCCTATAAAGTTATAAGGAAAAACTTTAACCCAAAATTTTAAAGTGATAGATGAAGATTTTTATAATGTTTTATATTATTTTTTAACATACATTCTGACGCAAGAGTCTTTAGGTTTAAAGCGTGAATATTACATATGTCCAATTTTATTTTATTTTTTGTTTATCTTATGTTTTTCTAATATCACAAGTGAGGGGCGATGAGAATCGAACTCGTGACCTTGTGGTCACTAAAATTTTGATATCATGTAAGGAACAACTTTTTTTTTTTGGTAAATATGTAAGGAACAACTTTAACTCAAAACTTTAAGGGGTTGAGTGAGAACCTTTTTAATGGTTTATATTATTATGTGATAAATAAAGTTAGGACTAATTTAAAAAGTTATTATCTAGATCTAAGAACAAATATCATATAAATTAGTCCATAGAAAAATTATAATATCATGTAAATTAAATTTAAAGTTGATTAAATATTTAACGTATAATAAATTTTGTATTTTATATCAATTTTAGATATTCTATTTGTTATAATATAATTGGTCGCATATATATTTTTATTAATTATTAATACTTTATAATTAATTAAATCTGACAAAATTTACTTATTTAATACACAGTAATGCTTTTAACAAAGTGAATGTATCGTTCCACCGAAAGATAAGAGAAGTGAGCTCTCAAGGGATTGTTTGGTGCAGGGATCAAATCCTGCCTCAAGCAGTTTTTTGAAAAAAATTTGGGGGTCAGGATAAGTCAAAAATCTTCGGTTGGGAGATTAGTCTCGTTCTTTCTCCGGTTGCGAAGCTTAGTGCACCCATTGTCACAATGAGGGGCTAGCCCAAATGGGCCGTATCCCGAGGTTATGGTACCCGGAGAAGGTTGAATGGGGATACTTTATGGCAATGTACCAAAAAAATAAAAAATAAAATGAAAGAAGTGAATGCATAGTGTTCTGGATGCACACCTTAGGCCCACCAGTTGGGTCCAATCCCTTAAAGCCCATATCTAGAACCTTCTAGAGGACACCTATGGTACGCCATAGAAGCTCACCACTGGGACTTTCCCCTTCCTTGCACAGCTGCCCCTGTACACTGACAGTGGGCAGCATGTCTTGTCTCAAGACAAGACATGGCTTGATGGGACAGTTCATGGGAGGGATCAAAGGTACCGTCAAGCCATGTCTTGTCTTGAGACAAGACATGCTGCCCACTGTCAGTGTACAGGGGCAGCTGTGCAGGAATGGGAAAATCCCTAGTAGTAAGCCTCTATGGCTTACCATGGGTGCCCTCTAGAAGGTTTTAGATATGGGTTTTAAGGGGTTGGGCCCAACTGGTGGGCCTAAGATGTGCATCCAGAACACATAGTTAAGAAGAGAAATTAATTTATCTTACCTACCTTTGATTTTAGCTCATTTGTTAATTAAGACCAATTAAATCAAACCGCGACCACTTATGCCAGCATTATATGATTGTTTGTTATTTATGGTGTAATTTAGAAAAGGGTTTTATGTTTATCATGTAACATGATATAACATCATTTTTCTACACACACATTAAAGAGGTGGGGTCTATATATTTTTCTTTCTCTTTCATCATTCCACTTTCTCTCTCCATTTTTATGTGTGTATTGAAAACAACACTTAAATCATATAACATAACATTAATAAAACCCTTTAGAAAATGTCGACAATTTCGGCATGGCTATTTGCCTATTTTTTATTTTTATTTTTGGTGAAATGCCTATTTTAATTTAGTCGTAGTAGGTATTGTCTTTTCCTTTACATGAAATATTTATCTTATTGTGGTATTGTCTTTTCCTTTACATGAAATATTTATCTTATTGTGTATATATCTTGTTTAAGTAATGTTGGTAATCTTCTTTAGTTTATCTATTGTCTGTAGAATGGTGCTCTAGCATTATAAGATTTATTAACGAAAAACTACTACAACTGTAGCTAATCTATATTAAAAATAACCATATAACTTATATGAAAAATACCCCTGGAATGAATATTTTAAGGGCTTATGGATGTGATAGAAGGATTGTATAGTAGGAGAAAATATGCAAGTGACAAACTCATCTTATTTAGTGTGTGATGTGTATTAAATAAACAATTTGATATGATACGATATTTGAGACGAATTATATGATGTCATAATTAATATGATATAAATAGATACAAATATTTTTATTTTTAACAATTTCATATTATTTTAAAAATTGATATTTAAACTGCTTTTTTTTTACTTATTTTCATATCAATTCTTATTTTGAATTATTAAAAAAATTAAGAGTCATAATTTTAAATAAAATATATTAAAATACAAAAATAATTTACAAAAACTTCCAAAATAATAAAAATTACATACCAAATAAATGTTTAAAAATCAAGTTTCGAATTAATTGTCAATTTTGGTAGATAGTACTTAGAAATTTAAAGGTTGTGGTAGGTAGGGTGGTCGGTTAGAGTGGTGGCCGTTGTGGGGACTAGTGACTATGGTGGTGGTGGCCAATGGTAACGACGGGACTCGTGGTGGTAGAATGTGGGGTGGGTGGAGATGGCGGCATAGGATGGTTGGTCGGTCAGTCGTGTGTGAGATAAAAATATTTAATAAAATAATTCTTTTATTAAATTATTTTTTATTTTTTTCCGTACAATACCTTTAAACTGAACTGATATACCTTTTGAACCGAACTGGTTCTTGCTTCTTCTCTTTCTGTTTTTGAACCGAACCAGTGTGTTCGGTAAATTTTAAACTGAACTGGTCACCGGTCGTACCAGTTTGCAGCCGTCAATCACGACGATTCATCGTGTCCGTTTGGTGTCTATATATAGATGTTGGCACCTATAGAAAATTATTCCAAATCTTTTACGTCGTTATTCTGCCATTTTTTCTTCGTTATGCATGCGTGCACCATGCACCATACATATGGTAGTACTTAGGCAGTGTGATTCCTCAAGCATTTAGTTGTGTTCCATTAAATCGAACCGGTGTACCTCTTGAACCGAACCAGTTCTTGCTTCTTCTTTTTTCGTTTTTGAACAGTCGGTGCGTTCGGTAATTTTAAACTGAACCGGTCACCGGTCATATCAATTTGCAGCCGTCTATCTTGATGGTTCACCGGCTGCTATTCACCGTGTCCTTTTGGTATCTATATATAGACGTTGACACCTATAGAAAATTATTCCAAATTTTTTACGTTGTTATTCTGCCATTTTTTCTTTGTTATGCATGAATGCGCCTGATATGCGATCAGCATATAGGAAATTACAAGGCAAAAAGAGGAAGAAAATGACTCAATCAATGCAAGAAAAGCAGAGAAAAAGAGTAAAAATATCCAAAGTCTGAATATCAAGGAAGATAAACAAAAGGAGGCAAAAACATATCAAAAGAGACCTAGGTTCCCACGCTCACAGCGCGGGAGTGGCGCTGAGAGCGTGGGAAAGGAAAATTTGGCAGAAGATCCCACGCTGAGAGCGCGAGATCCGCGCCATCAGCGCGGGAGGTGGAAAATTGGCAGAAACTCCCACGCCCTGAGCGCGGGAGTGGCGCTCTGAGCGTGGGAGGCGCGAAAATGTGAAGGTTCAAATGTGCAAATTAGGTCAGAATCTCTCTTATAAAAGGAGACTCAACCTTTGAAGAAGGATATCTCTGAATACACATCACAAGACCTAGAGGAGGCGTTCTTCGTGTTCATCACTCTGTTCTTGTACTCTTCTTTATTTTCTTTTCAGTTTATGTTGAAATCAGATCAGCGATCATGATGTTGATTGGCTAGATCTATTTCTGTAGTCAGGGGCATGATCCCTTTGTAAGCAATTGCTACAAGGATTGAATCATTCTATGTATTGAATTAATATATTTCATCTTTTATCTTGAGCGTATTGATATTATTTCTGTTAGATCTGATCAACCTAATAGGGAATAATATTCTGGGGATCAGGATTCACAATAGGGATGTTGGAATACTGATCCTGAAAGGAGATAAAGATGACTCTCCATGCATGTTCTAGGGATAGACTTGTATGGATTGCAGTCGTGGGATTTATCTACATAATGCTTATTTTCAGGCGGAAATACTAAGGGATTAGGGTTCCAATTGAAGTAAAGGGTTAGATCGCCAAGGGATTGGGATCTAACTAATTATTTCTAAAAGATGATAATTTGTCTGAGTTGTTAATTTCGATAGGTTTTATGAATCAATCCGAAGTAAAATTGGGAACAATTGGTGAATGTACCCTGGCTACAGTCTTCTTCATCACTTTTTCTACAAAAACATTTCTTCATCTATTTTAAGTCTTTTTCAGAAAAACCTAAAAACAAGTCTTTACATTTTTTAGTTACTATAGTGTGGAAACACAATTCAATTAATCTAAATTAAGAGGACTGGTTATAGTAGTAGTTGTTTATCAATCCCTATGGAGACGATCTTATTTATCACTTTATTACTTGGAACGATCGGTGCACTTGCCGAGATCGCAACAAGTTTTTGGCGCCGTTGCCGGGGATTGTGTTTACAATATTACAAATAACCTTAGATTCTTGAGATTAGATTCTTATTTTATTATTCTTTTATCTTGATTATGTTGTGCAGGTGTTACTAATAATTTTCTCTGATTTTTATGCGAGGTAGACTTCCACCTAAAGACTTTGTAATAGATTCTGAAATTACAAAGACAGAAAAGCAACTATGGAAGGCTGCTAGACAGATCATTTGGGAAGATTTGAAGCACACATCTTTACAACCAATTCAAGAAATGGCCGAAAATAACAATGTTGGTCATGGGCGAGGAGGAAATGCCAACAATCAACCTCCAAGACTGTTGAATACAATTTTGACTCCAGTATTCAACAGGGCCAATTCAAGCATAGTCAGGCCAAATGTGGAGGCCAATAATTTTGAACTCAAGCCATCATTAATTTCTTTGGTGGAAAGGGTTCAATTTTCTGGAGCTGATGATGAAGATCCACACGAGTTTATAGACCGATTCTTGATGGTCTGTGATACCACCAAACACAATGGGGTATCTACAGATGCTATCAGGCTTCGGTTGTTCCCTTTCGCTGTTAAGGGAAAAGCATTGAGGTGGATCGAAAGACAACCAGCAAACAGCATTCTGACATGGGAAGATCTATCCAGTAAATTCTTTGATCATTTCTTTTCCATGGAGAAATATAATCAGCTGGTGAATGAAATAACAAACTTTCGCCAGTTGGAAGGAGAATCACTATGTGCAACTTGGAACAGATTCCAAGAATTAAACAGGAAATGTGCACATTATGAAGGAGATGATGATAGAAAAGTGGTGATATTTTTCAACGGAATCACCCCCGAAACCAGGATGATAATAAATAGTGCCGCTGGAGGTTCTATTCGGGAAAGCACATCTGAGCAGGCTATTGAGTTGATCAAAAAGCTTGCAAGAAATGAAAATGAAAGTGTGCTAGTTCCCACACAAAGAGAAATGAAAAAATCCACAGATAATGATGTGATATCATTATCTAAGAAGTTTGACAACTTGAGTGAAAAATTTGACAGATTTCAAGTGTCAAAAGTTCAAACAACTCCACCGATTTGTGACCAATGTCAAGAAAGTCATGAATCCAATGAGTGCCCAAATCCATCATCCGAAGATTCACTTCAAGTGAATGGGATCTGGTATGATCAGCGTCCTCAACAACAACAAAATTTCCAGCGAAATCAAGATTTCCCTGGAGGTAACAATAATTTCCAACGGAGGACTCAAGGATCAGGTATGGATTTCAAAACTAGCAATAATTATACTCAATCTTCTCAGACTCAGCAGAAAGAGCCAGCCGAGTGGGAAAAAGCTTTCGCTCAAATGGCTAAGGCTTCCAATGATATGGCTCAGCACACCAACGCTTTCATGGAAGAAACCAGAGCCAACAATAAAAATACAAATGCTTCCATTAAAAACTTGGAGAATCAAATAGGCCAGCTGGCCAAACAATTCTCAGAAAGAATTCCAGGTACCTTTCCAAGTAACACAGTCAACAATCCAAAGGATGACTGTATGGCTGTTACAACCAGAAGTGGTAAGATACTAACAGTTCCAACAAAAACACCTGTGGAGCTGGAAAAAGAAAAAGAGGAGCAAGAAAAGGAAGCAATTGAGCCAGAAATTGAGGTAAGTGTAAAAGAAAAAGAAAAAGAGCAAGTTGCAGAACAACCAGTGGTGGCAAAAGAAAAGCATGAGTTAAGCCACGAGTATGTTATGTCTAAGGCACCCTACCCAGAAAGATTCAAGAAGGGAGCCTACAACAAACATTATGATAGATTCTTGGACATTTTCAAGAAACTACATATCAATATTCCCTTTGCAGAAGCCCTAGCCAATATGCCAAGGTATGCAAAATTCATGAAGGATCTTTTATCTAGGAAACAAAAATTGCAGGAATGTCAAACTGTAACACTCAATGAAGAGTGTAGTGCTTTTATCCAGCAGAAAATTCCAGATAAACTGAGTGATCCAGGAAGTTTTAATATTCCTATTGCTATTGGTGATATTGGCATTGGGAAAGTTTTATGTGATCTTGGGGCTAGCATTAATCTAATGCCCTTATCAGTCTACAAATCATTGGGGATTGAGGAATTGAAACCCACTGAGGTATCACTCCAATTGGCTGACAGATCCGTAAGGAAACCCAATGGGATCATAGAAGATATTCTTGTCAAAGTTGATAAGTTTATCTTCCCTGCAGATTTTGTGGTATTGGATATGGGAGAAGGAAGTGAGAAGCCCATGTTATTAGGAAGACCCTTTTTGGCTACAGCCCGAGCCCTAATTGATGTTGAGCAAGGGATGATTAAACTGAGAATGAACGATGAGGAAATTATCTACAATGTTTCAGAAGCTATGAAGAGACCAGCTGATAATAATGATTGTTTCCAAATTGAATCTGTTCAACATAAGAAAGAACGGCCTCAAGAGCTTGATTATGAGTTGAAGGCTCGTGATTATGTACCTTTTGAAAAAGAAGGACTTACTGTAGAGGTTCTGAAAGAAAAAGCGGAAGACATAGAGGTTGGTGCCCCTAAAGTTGAGTTGAAGCCATTACCAGACACTTTGAAATATGTGTTTTTGGGAGATGGTGATACTTATCCGGTAATCATCAACAAGGCTCTATCAGAAGGCCAAGAAAAAGAACTAGTGGAAGTTTTAAAAGCTCATAAAACCGCAATAGGATGGTCTATTGCTGATTTAAAGGGCATAAATCCTTCCTTTTGTACACATAAGATCCTCCTGGAAAATGATATCAAACCTGTGAGGCAACCACAAAGAAGATTGAACCCAACAATGAAAGAGGTGGTAAGGAAGGAAGTTGTAAAACTTCTTGATGCAGGAATGATTTACCCAATTTCTGATGCTGCATGGGTAAGTCCAGTTCAAACAGTGCCAAAGAAAGGTGGGGTCACAGTAATCACCAATGCAAAACATGAGTTGATCCCAACCAGAACTATCACGGGTTGGAGAATGTGTGTTGATTACAGGAGGTTAAACACAGCTACACGGAAGGATCATTTTCCACTTCCCTTTATTGATCAAATGCTAGAAAGATTGGCGGGCCATTCTTATTATTGCTTCTTGGATGGGTATTCAGGCTACAATCAAATACCTGTAGCTCCTGAAGACCAGGAAAAGACAGCTTTTACTTGCCCATTTGGAATCTTTGCATACAGAAGAATGCCATTCGGCCTTTGCAATGCGCCTGCCACATTCCAAAGGTGCATGCTGTCCATCTTTTCAGATATGGTGGAGAAAGGTCTAGAGGTATTTATGGATGATTTCTCTGTTTTTGGCTCTAATTTTGATTTTTGTTTGAACAATTTATCCAAAGTTTTGAAAAGATGTAATGAGACAAATCTGGTTTTAAATTGGGAAAAGTGCCATTTTATGCTAACTGAAGGTATAGTGCTGGGACACAAAATTTCTAAGGCAGGGATTGAAGTGGATAAAGCAAAATTAATGTTGATTGAACAACTTCCCATCCCTGTAAATATAAATGCTGTTAGGAGTTTCCTAGGACATGCAGGTTTTTACAGGCGATTCATCAAGGATTTCTCCAAGATTGCTAAACCATTAAGCCAACTCTTGGTGAAGGATTCAGAATTTTTATTTGATGATGCTTGTTCAAAGGCCTTCCATGTGTTAAAAGAAAAGCTTACTACAGCTCCGGTGCTTACAGCTCCCGATTGGAACCTTCCATTTGAACTCATGTGTGATGCCAGTGCATATGCAATTGGTGCAGTCCTTGGTCAGCGTAAGGAAAAGTTATTACATGTCATTTACTATGCTAGCAAAGTTTTGAATGATGCTCAGATTAATTATGCAACAACTGAGAAAGAAATGTTAGCAGTAGTTTATGCATTGGACAAATTTAGACCTTACTTGTTAGGATCTAAAATTGTTGTTTTTACTGACCATTCTGCTATTAAGTTTTTGATGACTAAACAGGACGCAAAACCAAGGTTGTTAAGGTGGATGCTACTTTTTCAAGAATTTGATTTGGAAATTCGGGACAAAATTGGAGTGGAAAATAAAGTGGCTGATCATCTCTCTAGAATCCAGGCAAAAGAACTACAAGATAGTTCAGAAAAAGAAATCAATGATTATTTCCCTGATGAGAAGGTGATGGCAGTCTTTGTTCCTCCATGGTTCGCAGATTTTGCCAATTATAAAGTGGTAAGAGAGTTGCCTCCTAACCTTACAAGGCAACAACAAAAGAAATTTCTGCGAGAGGTGAGGCGTTATTTCTGGGAGGATCCACATCTATATTTCCAATGTGCTGATGGGATCCTTCGCAGATGTGTTCCGGAGTTTGAAGTGGGCCAGATTTTATGGCATTGCCATTCTTCCAATTATGGAGGACATTTTGGGGGCAATAGAACCGCACAGAAAGTTTTGCAAAGCGGTTACTACTGGCCAACACTTTTCAAGGACGCAAGAGATTGCGTAGAAAAATGTGACAAATGTCAAAGGACAGTAAATCTCTCACGAAAGGATGAGATGCCCTTGAATAATATTTTAGAAGTGGAATTATTTGATGTTTGGGGCATTGATTTTATGGGTCCATTTCCGTCCTCTTATTCTAACCAATATATCCTTGTGGCTGTAGATTATGTATCTAAGTGGGTAGAAGCTGTTGCTCTTCCCACTAATGATGCTAAGGTGGTGGTAAATTTTCTAAGAAAGAATATTTTTACAAGGTTTGGAGTACCTCGAGCTATCATTAGTGATGGGGGTACTCACTTTTGTAACAGACATTTTGAGGGTTTGTTGGATAAATATGGAGTGAGGCACAGGATAGCCACACCATATCATCCTCAAACTAGTGGGCAAGTGGAGGTCTCTAATAGAGAGATAAAAAGAATCCTAGAAAAGACAGTAGGGATTTCTAGGAAAGATTGGGCCAAAAAGCTTGATGATGCACTTTGGGCATACAGGACTGCATTCAAAACTCCAATAGGCATGTCACCTTATCAGTTGGTATATGGCAAACCTTGCCATTTACCAGTGGAGTTAGAACACAAAGCTTTGTGGGCCACAAGGTTCTTAAATTTTGAACTATCAGGAGCCCAAAAGAAGAGAATATTGCAGCTAAATGAGCTAGATGAGTTCAGAAGAACTGCTTACGAGAGTGCACAAATTTATAAAGAAAAAACAAAGCAGTGACATGATAGCAGGATCAAACAGAAAGAGTTTGCACCTGGTCAACAGGTATTACTGTACAATTCTAGATTGAAATTGTTTCCAGGAAAACTTAAATCTCGTTGGTCTGGTCCATTTGTAGTAAAGAATGTATTTCCATATGGCACCATTGAAATCTCTCCCCTGAATGATGAGAGATCTTTTAAAGTAAATGGAAATCGGCTAAAAATTTACTTTGGGGAACCTGTGAATAGAGAGATAATTTCTGTCTCTTTGATTTCACCCGATTAAACATGGTTCCAGTCAGGCTCGGGACATTAAACAAGCGCTTACTGGAGGCAACCAGTGGATATATCTTTGATATTTTATCATCTTTTTATCTTTTTAAAAAAAAAAAAAGGGGGGGAATCCGCGCTG
The DNA here is from genome assembly GCA_032173675.1 of Gastrolobium villosum. NCBI lineage: Eukaryota > Viridiplantae > Streptophyta > Magnoliopsida > Fabales > Fabaceae > Gastrolobium > Gastrolobium villosum. The sequence continues at coordinate 771 of JAVKPL010012409.1, read as the reverse complement.
AGAGCGCGAGAACCGCGCCATCAGCGCGGAAGTGCCAGAATTGGCAGTGAATACCGCGCTGAGGGCGCGAGATCCGCGCCATCAGCGCGGGAGTGCTAAAAACGACAGAGAGCACCGCGCTCGCAGCGCGGGAATGGCGCTGCGAGCGCGGGAGGCGCGATCAGTTTTTTTAAAAAGGGGGAAACTCTAAATTTCCCCCATTCTCTCTTTTCCCCCATTCTCTCTCTCTCTCTCTCAGCCGCCACCCCCCCTTTCTCCTTCTTCTTCCCCTAGGTGCAGCTGGCACCAAAAGGCCAAGAGCCCCTGCTCTGATTGATTTTGATGAACACCGGTTTCTTTCTCCAGCAGCCCAAGACCGGTACCACAACTGGTTTCAGCAGTTTCCTGGCGGATGACTGTCCAGTAGTCCTGACAATTGAAAGAAGGAAATGGCAAAAATTGATACAACTTCCACAGACAAGCTGCAGCACCATATTGCGCGAGTTCTGTGCCAATGCTGATAAGGACACAGTAGACAGGACAAGAAAGAGCTGGGTCAGGGGGAAGGAAGTCTCTTTTACCGCCTTCCAAATTGAGAGGTTGCTGAACACCTCATGGGAAGCAACCCAATCCTGTTTTTTCACTGACACCTTCAACAGGATGCAGCCGGTTGACGGGTTATATAGAGAAGAAATGCCAGCTTTGGCTACCACTATCCGGGAAGGAATCACTCAACCCAAATCTGCATGGAAGGCCAAACAAGGCCAGCCAGCCGTGCCAGAAAAATTGGAT
>JAVKPL010012408.1:0-59917 GCA_032173675.1 Gastrolobium villosum | reverse complement strand
TCTCCAGAGACTGTCCGTCGTCGACGGCGAGAGCTGCAGCTGTTCAGGCAGTTCCTTTGCAGATGGTTCCGATGGCTTCTACTTCGCCACCTGCACTGCCACCTGCTTCGGGGCGAGTGTACACCTTGGATAGGCAGCAGTCGGACCGCGCTCCGAACATTGTTAGAGGTACTGTGTCTATTGGTGATTCTTCTGTTGATATGTTGTTTGATTCCGGGGCTACACATTCGTTTGTGGCAACCCCGATTGCTTTGGGTCTTGAGTTGCCCATGTCTGTGCTTTCTCCACCGCTGCGGGTGACTACCGCCACCGGAGAAATTTGTGATTCTACCACTGTTCATCGCGATGTAGCGTTTCAGTGGGATGGTCGTGATTTCTCGGTAGATCTGATAGGGTTACCGATGGCCAACTTGGAAATTATTCTGGGCATGGATTGGTTGTCTAGAAACTGTGCACTGATCGATTGCTGTGCAAAGCGCGTGGTGATGTCTCCGTGTGATTCCACGGCTAGTTCCTCGCCATATATTTTAGTGCTGCAGGCTAGGAGGGCCTTGAGAGCAGGGGCATTCGGGTATGTCTTGTTGGGAGGTTTGGTGAGTGGGACACAGGAGGATATCACTGGCATTCCTGTGGTGGGGGAGTTCCTTGAGGTGTTTCCTGAGGAGATTCCTGAGTTTCCGCCACAGCGGGAGATAGAGTTCTCTGTTGACTTGTTGCCTGGTGTGGGGCCGATTTCTTTAGCTCCGTATCGGATGTCGCCACCGGAGTTGGCCGAGCTAAAGAAGCATATTGAGGATCTTTCAGCGAAAGATTTCATCCGGCCAAATGTGTCTCCTTGAGGAGCACCGATCATCTTTGTGAAGAAGAAGGACGGGACAATGCGATTGTGCACCGATTACCGGCAGTGAACAAGGTGAAGATCAAGAACAAGTATCCCCTTCCTCGGATTGATGATCTGTTGGATCATCTCAGGGGCGCTTGTGTGTATTCTAAGATTGATCTCCGGTCCGGATACCATTAGATTCAGGTGAAGCCGGAGGATGTCCCGAAGATCACGTTTCGTTCGAGATACGGTCACTTTGAGTATTTGGTGATTCCTTTTGGACTCACAAATGCGCCGAAAGTGTTCATGGATTACATGAACAGGATTTTCCAGCCGTTTTTGGATCAGTTTGTGATTGTCTTTATTGACGACATTCTGATTTACTCCAAGACTGAGGAAGAGCATGTGAAGCATCTGAGGATTGTTCTGCAAGTGTTGAAGGAGAAAAAGCTTTATGCTAAGCCTTCTAAGTGTGAGTTTTGGCTCAAATCATTCAATTTTTTGGGGCATGTGATTTCAGCGGATGGAGTTGCAGTGGATCCCAACAAGATCGAGGCCGTGCTGGATTGGGAGAGGCCCAAGACAGTTACGAAAGTAAGGAGTTTTCTGGGTTTGACAAGTTACTACCGGAGGTTCATCAAGAGTTTCTCCACGATGGTTCTCCCTTTGACTCGCCTTACTCGGAAGGAGACTTTATTTGTGTGGACTCACGAGTGTGAGGATTGCTTTCAGGAGTTGAAGGAGAGATTGACTACTTCTCCAGTGTTGGTCCTTCCTGATCCTGAGGAGCAGTTTGAGCTTTACTGTGATGCTTCTAGAAAAGGGGCTGAGCTGTGTGTTGATGCAGTCTGGTAGAGCAGTTGTTTTTGCTTCGAGGCAGTTGAAGCCTTATGAGGAGAACTACCCGACTCATGATTTGGAGTTGGCTGCGATCGTGTTTGCTTTCAAGATTTGGAGGCATTATCTGTTCGGTATGCAGTTTGTGGTGTTCAGTGACCACAAGAGCTTGAAGTATCTGTTTGACCAGAAGGAGTTGAACATGAGGCAGAGAAGATGGATGGAGTTCCTGAAGGATTACGACTTCGAGCTGAAGTACCATCCTGGTAAGGCCAATGTGGTAGCCGACGCTTTGAGCCAGAAATTCGGGAGCTTGCCCAGTTCGTTACTTTGTAACTTTGATGTGGTTGCGAAGTTTCAAAAGTTGGCAATGAGCTCTCCGTGCGAGAGTGCATTTTTCGAGATGGAGGCAGCAAATGTTGTGAACGAGCTGTTAGAATAGATCAAGGAGGCGCAAGTTCAGAGAGAGTGCCTGGATTACGTGAAAAACCAAGACGGTGTGTCTTGGAATGAGGATGGACTTCTAATGTTTCAGCAGAGGATTGTGGTCCGTCGAGGTCCGTTGACCGATGAGGTTATGGAAGAAGGCCATAAGGGCCAGTTTTCTATCCACCCTGGTGCTACAAAGATGTATCAAGATCTGAAGAAGAACTTCTGGTGGCCGGGCATGAAGAAAGATGTTGTTGTTTTCGTGTCCAAGTGTTTGATTTGTCAGAAAGTGAAGATTGAACACCAGAAACCGTCTGGTAAACTTCAACTTCCTGAGATACCAGAGTGGAAATGGGAGAGCATTTTCATGGATTTCGTTGTGGGTTTGCCGAAGACTCGGGTTGGCTGCGACTCGATATGGGTCATTGTGGATAGACTGACGAAGATTGCCCATTTTCTTCCAGAGAAGGTGAGCTTCACTACAGAGCAGTTGGCCAGACTGTATGTTCGCGAGATCGTGAGGCTTCACGGAGTGCCTGAGAGTATCATCAGTGATAGGGACCTGAAGTTCACATCTCGGTTCTGGGAGGCGCTGCAGGGAGCTTTTGGTACGCAGTTGAGACTGAGTACAGCCTATCACCCTCAGACTGATGGACAGACTGAGCGGACTATCCAGACCTTGGAGGACATGTTGTGGGCTTGCACGTTGGAGCAGGGCTCGGCATGGGATAGGTACCTTCCTTTGGTGGAGTTTTCGTATAACAACAGTTTCCATGCTAGCCTGGGCGTGGCACCCTTTGAGGCGTTGTACGGTAGGAGGTGTCGTACGCCTACCTGCTGGTCTGAGGTTGGAGATAAATAGTTGTTTGGCTTGGACTTTATCCAAGATACTACCCAGCAGATCCAGATGATCAGAGAGAAGCTGAAGCAGGCGCAGAATCGCCAGAAGAGTTACTACGACGTCAAGCATCGTCCACTGCAGTTCAATGAGGGTGAGCACGTGTTTGTGAGACTTTCACCTGTCACCGGTGTTGGACGAGCACTCGGAGTGAGGAAGTTGAGCCCGCGATTTATTGGGCCATACCAGATCCTTGGTAGAGTAGGACCTGTTGCCTATCGACTTGCCTTGCCTCCGAACTTAGCCAACATCCACGACGTGTTTCACGTGTCTCAGCTTCGCAAGTACGTGGCGGACCCTTCGCACGTGGTGCAACCGGATGATGTGGAGGTTCGGGAGAACTTAAAGACTCATGTCGGACCACTCAAGATTCTCGATCGTGGCGAGAAGCAGCTGAGGAGCAAGATCATTTTGATGGTCAAGGTGCAATGGTGAGGAAGAACTCCTGAGGACTGTACCTGGGAGCGAGAGGACGAGCTTCTCTGGCAGTATGCTGAGTTTCGAGACAGGTATATTCTGATTTTGAGGACAAAGTCCTTAAAAAGGTGGGGTGAATGTAAGAACCCGCACCGCTAATTAAGGTAATTAATGATTTAATTGTGATAATTAGGAAATAATTCCATAATTGACCCTAATAATTATTATGAGACTTTAATAATTATAATTAGTGGGTAAGAATGCTGAAAGTCATTTTTCGGAAGAAAAATGCAGATACCGGTTCTGCTAGTCGGTATACATGCGTACCGAAAAATTATCCCGGAAAATTATAATAAGTGCATGATAATTACTATAATAATATGTAGGACTTTTAAAAAGAGTTTCAAGTCAAAATAATGAGATCCGATGCCAGAACTGATACTGGCTATGGAAAAGCGCGTACCGGAAAGGTGCTCAGAAAAATAATATAAAAATATGATAATTCTTGTAAAATTGAGTAGGTTAAGAATCCTGAGTTTGGGATTAAAATGCTAAGCGTAGCAATTAAATTAATATTGTGTTAGTTGGTTAAGTGACTATATATATGCATACTAGGCACATAACCCTAGGCCATACACATTTCCTACATGAATATTTCTGCAGCCTTGTGACCAGCCACCTTGCTTCTCCATTTCTTCCTCTTTTCTCACCAAAGTCACCTCCTTTGATCATTATTTCCCTTCTTGATCAAGTAAACACTTGGGTGGGAGCTTTGGTGAGGGTAAAAGGAGTCATCTTCTAAGTGTGAGAGTGCTGTGTTGGTGGTCTAGGGGCTGTGTTCCATGCTCTTGAGAGTTGTGGCCATGCTTTGGGTGTTTTGATGTTCCAAGAAGTTTTCTTTGTGTAGAAAGATCATACCTTGGGTGTAGCATTTTCGTTTGTTGTACAAGTCAGCATATTGGGAGTTGCTAAGTGAGCTCCAAGAGCACTTCTTGCTCTGTTTTGAGCTTTGGTAAGCATTACCAACTTTGATCATGAGTTTTTGTTGCTTAAAGGTGAAGTCTTTGCATGTAAATGAGTTAAGTAAGTAGCCAACTGGTATGTTAACCTAAGAGGGTATAAAAATGCATGCTTTAATGTTTTGAAGAGTTAAAAATGGAACATTGGAAGGATATCTTCACGAAATGCGGAAACTGCATTCTTTCGTGAAATATCGGGATATTTGTCGAACAGATATCCGGATATTAGATATCCGAATATGGTATCCGGATATTGGATATCCGGATATGGTATCCGGATATTGGATATCCAGATATGGGGATCTGGATATCCGGATATCGTATATCCGGATATGGTTAGTGAGATATCCGGATATTGCATATCCGGATATGTCCCCGAGGAATATCCGGATATTCTGGGATTTTGAAGAACAGTAGCTTTACTGTGCATACAATAAGCTATTGGGGGTTTGTGGACCCTAGATTAAGGAAGTGAGACTTCTGTAATTAATGAACTAAGTCAGAATCAAGTGATTAAGGGCTTATGGCTTTGTATGGAGCCTTAAGACGTAAAACGTAAAGGAAAGGTGTTGTCTTTAAGTTGTATGCTTGAGGTGCATTATTATTGATATAGTGTTGGTCCATAACAGATTGTGATTTTGCTGTGTTTGGACTTTGAGCTGTGGACTCTTGGCTTTGAGTGTTAGCTTGCAAGGTAAGCTTTCGTGTCCTCGGTTTATCCGTGTTGTGGTTCCACCATGTCCTATGGGGGTATGATTTTATGCATGTTGTGTTACATGCTTTTGAATATATGAAATGTTGATTGAACTTTACATGTAATGGCTTTTAATATGTATGTGTTGTTCCATCTTGACGGTAAGCCTGAGTATGTGGCATCATACGATACGGTGATCCGGGGTGGATGCAAGTGGCGTCTTGCACTATATGTAGGAAATAGACGTATTCCTGCATTTCTCTGGCCAGTAGAATAGTATTGACACACATGACATGATTATCTGCTGCATTGCATTGTTTTAGAACTGATGATGATGAACTGCTTTTAAACTTATATTGCACATGTAAGTGAGCTTGGGGTGGAAGATCCTTGAGGACCCCTTGTCTTACTGACATTTCTTGGCAGAGATCTCACCCCACATTTGGGGAATGCTTATTTCAGGTTCAGGTAGTATGGGGGCTGATGTCTCTGGTGGAAAGAGGCCAGAGCGTGATTGATGATTATTGTTATTCTGTTTGATGAAAGCATGACTGAACTGGATGCTATTTATGTTTTCCGCACCTTTATTATTGCGTTGTTAATGTTGAGATTGATGTTGGGCTTTGTTGCCTTATTTGTGTGAGCATGGGGTTTGTCCATGTCACTTTATGATAGTACTTTGAGTCGGGTTGTATTAACTGATATTCGGTCTACGTGTTGTAGTTCCGTGACTAGAGACTAATGCTTAGGTTATTTATTTAACGAGATATTTCAGTTAGCTGTTTTATTGCAATTACATACAGGCAATGTTTTTATTAATTGATTTATAAGCAAGTTGGTAATGATAATGACATCATAATTGAAAAGAAAAAGATATTCCGCATTTTTAATTAAGCGCAGCTTAATACAATAGTATGATAACATCACGGGATATATACGGGAAGTTACAATTAATATTGACAATAAATTAAATTAAATCAAATAAACATTATTTAATTCCGAAAAAGTAATAAAATGATGGGAAAAAATTCATATCACAGGCTTGATATGATAAAAATTAGACTAATAAACAATGAGATTAATTTTCTCATTTTATATTATAGAATTTTTTCTTCTTATCCACACAATAAATAAGTAGAGTTCTGTTTATAAAAAAAAAAAATAAATAAGTGGAGTTCACAAAAAAATGAGAAGACAAAAAAAATCAAAGTAAGATCCACCTATTAATTGTGTGTAAGAAGAAAAATCTAAAATGTGAAAATTATTTCCCATAAATAATAGTATTTATTTTTTTAAAATGTTTAGTTGAAAAAGATTATTTCCCAATGTACCAAAGCAATGGCAGAGGCAAGACCTAGAAAGGGTGATTCACGACGGATTCAGAATCCGTGAAGGTGAAATGAACGGTCAAGATTGACAAAAGGAGGATGAGAAAGGACAGGAACTGTTGATGACTACGAAATTATGATAGGCTTAAACTTTAGAATCCCAGAAGACAAAGCAAGAGGAAGGAAAAGTTAAACACGTATGCAAAAAGTTCTGGGTACCCCACCACCTAACTTATCAAGTATATGTCATAAAATGTTATTAAAATAAAAGATTTTATAATTCTATGTAACATGATAATTGAAATATCATGCTATAGAGATAAAAAGTATGTGAGACTATTTACTAAAAAAAAGTATGTGGGACTCATATGTTAGAAAAAATTATGTGTAGGACCCACATCAGTATAAAAATAGAAGAATGTATAGAAATATTACAATTCTCATGTTAAATGAGAATTATAAAACCCTCAAATAAAACACTAACTAGTAATTTATTTGGTGTAAGGAATGATGTATGTCACTGTTATCTGTATTAACTAGTGGAGTGCAGTTCCCAAAAAAATAAAGAATACTTGCGTGGTGCTACTTAATTAGAATATATATATATATATCTTAAATTTCTTAATTTTTATTATTTGGTTACAGCTAATCTTGTTAAAACTCTTATACCCGTATATTTCAACTTTATTATTAAATAATAATATGAAACCACGTGCTAGAGAAACGTGAATCCCTCGCATTTCCGTCGCATAAATCATTTCTTTTAGTACAGACAAATTGATTTTTGGACACATATTTCGTATAATAATCGAATCAAAAACCTTTCATCTCTAACAATCTGTTGCTTAATCATAACCCAGTTAATAATTGCGCAAATCGTCGGGGTTAGTCTCCTTTTCTTAGTACACAGATATAATTATCTCTTTGAGGCGGATCTATTATTATAAGTTTGATCCTTTGGGCGGGCTATAGACTCGGTCCTTAAAATAGTCATACTGTACCTTCGAAAGAACTTAAGTAATACATTCATTTTTAAATAAATATTAAGAATGACGCAATCTCACATATATAAAAAAAAAAACATCATTTCACATTCAAGATATGTAAGTATAAATGTACAGAAAATAAGACGAGACGAGTAATAATCATATTGTGCGTGCCCATCCATGTGATTGTTTATAAACATTCTCATGAGAAGTTATTTATGACTATCTAACTTTTAGGAGACAACCTAGGAAATTGTGCCACTTTAACTTAAATGGATTTGCATTCATCATTTAACATGACATAAAAAAATTTCCTACACATAATATTTTGTGGGGTCCATACTTTTTGAAGCGAAAACAAAAAAATTAAGACACGCAAAACGAATATCTATAACATTACACAGTCACTTTTCCTATAACATAACTCTTATAAAACCCTAAGTTAAATAAGCCATTCTTCGTGATGCATTTTTTTATTTGTTCTCGCATAAATTTTTATTACCAAATTTATTTTAAGGATATTGTTTTTCTCATGTTACATAAGAAAACAAACCATTCCTACACACACCATATAAAGGTGTGCCATTTATTTTTTTATTTTTGTTTTTTTAATAAGTGGGATCCACGCTTGATGTATCTATGACATAAGATTAGAATTCTCCTACGACATAACATTTGTTTTTCCCTTAATTTAAATACAAAAAAAATGGCATTGACATTATCCTGAAAAGTAGTTACTTTCAAACTTCAGTTACAGACATGCATGTCATGAGATTTTTTTATTTCTTTGTCTTGTATTTTGCTTCTTCTTTTTTTTATAAATATATAAAATGAAAATAAAGTTATATAAAAAGAGTTACTTCTAAATTTTAAAAAGAAATAATTTTTTTAAAAAATACACAATCTCGTAAATAAGGTATGTAGTAGAATTAAAGTATAAATATACAAAAGATAATACGAGACCATATATATATATATATATATATATATATATATATATATATATAATATGTAGTTTCATATAATTAAAGTTAATCTATCATAAAAAGTTAAAATTCCTGATTCGTCATGCTTTAAATTTTTTAAGAGAAAACATTAATAAAAATAATAATTTTAAATGTTTAAATTTTCACATACGTTATAATTATTAAATAATTTATTCGGTAATTTTAGATTATATTTCATTATACAATTACACTTTTAAAGAATAGTAAAAAAATTATTAATTTTAATTATCTTGTGTAAAATATGTGTTTTATCTTTTTTTTTCTTATGGTAAAACTATTCACGTGACGTGAATGCAAGTATCATTTTCCAACACATGTATGAATACTGAGTATGACCTAATTCCCGAACGTCAGAAGAAAGTAGTAACACGACAAATAGTGGGGTTGTAGTCAGATTCGATGACGCGGATCCGACTCCCCTCTATATGTCTCGTCTTCATCGTTTGTACTATTGTATGTATGTTAAGTTTATGAGTTTTCATTTCCTCCTTTAATATAATATAATAAATTTTCCTACACACATAATATTTTATATGGTCCACATATTTTAAAAATAAAAATAAAAATATGGCACGCAAAACGAATTTCTTTAATATTACACAATCACTTTCCCTACAACATAATAAACATAAAACCCTAAGTTTATCCATCTAGCCGTTACAATGAGAAATTTAAGTTGGGGGAGAAACTATATATGGTCTTAGAAAGAAATCAAATTTATGAAGTTTTATAAAAAAAAATTAATTAATAGTTTTTTTTATTTAATTAATAGTTTGTTTGAATAGAAGTTATCCATTCAAAATATGTTATTGTTTGGGGCAATTCTGCTTTAGATTATCTTTCTTTCTCCCTTATTCAAGTGTATTTTCCCATTTTATGTGATTTGAAAAAACCATAAAAGTAAATGTTTACTGTTACACTCAATACTAAAAAATAAGAGTAAATACACTTTTGGGACCCTAATAAAAAAAAACACGGTTCCACTTTAATCCTTTAAAAAAAAATTAGTCGGTTGGTTCCTATAAAATTCAAAGTGGACCCATTTTAGTCCTTTTGAGGATTTAATATGGATCTTTTTTGAATTTATGAGGGACCACGATTTCAATTAAATGGGTTTATTTTGAATTTTTTAGGAACCTCGAAACTAATTTTTTTTGTAAGGGACTAAAATGAATATCATTTTTTTTGTTAGGGACTAAAAATAGTATTTACTCTAAAAATAAATAATTTATCTTAAAGATAGTCAAATGGTTATTGTTACGGATATGGACCAGGTATCCCAACTGCCGCCCAGAAGATCTCACTAAGAGATTCTTAAGCATCTCAACAGCTTGGAACAGTCACAGATACAGGGCGCAAAAGGCAGATGAGATCTCAACAAGAGGGCGGTTATATCCGACTAAATGGGTGAGTTCAGAGGGCCAAAACCTAGGAAGGTAATCCTATAAATAAGAGCTCAAAGACCCCAGGTACTCACTTTCGAATGATTAGCTAATCCCACTCACATTGAGCACACATCACTCCTTGGTTGTAAAACCTATTGCTTGTGCGCAGTGATTGGGACCTCGGCTTTAAGCCTAGTATTCAATTGACATACACTACCTCTGAGCGCATACCATACGGTATAGCAATACGGTCTATCTTGGACCTAACAATGGCGCCGTCTGTGGGAAGCGGTAAAATTCGACTCCCGTACCGTAATGACGAACACTCGCTCCACGTCTAGCAAAGCTCAGACATCGTCGCACCAGTCTGCAATGGAGCAGATCCAGGCCACAGCCACACCCGTTTTGGTGGACGTTCAGGTCGAAGGGGTCGGACTACAGGGGCCGACTCCTAGACCCCTAATTGGAAACACAGCGGCTGCAACCCGCCCACCTGCACTCAATGAGCCACCAAATGTCGCCACGATGGCCATGGGGGCAATCCTTCAACGGATGCAGGAGATGGAAAATAGACTCCTAACTCAACAACGATTGGACGCTGAGAGGATGGCAACACTTGAAACCGAATTGAGAAATCGGAACCCCCATAGCGGAACTGGAGGAGATGCGCAAGTCCAGAATGGAGGTGACTTGCATCAAAACGCTGAAGGCCGACCTGGAGGGAATGGTAATGTCGGCAATGGCGGGCCACAACGCCATACCGCAGCTACAGCTGATGGAAATGCCCAGGACAATCTTAACCATCACCTCGGAAACCAACAAGAAGGTGGAGGCCAGAACAACTTCCATGATGAAAATTACCTGAATGATGATGAGGCTAATGATAGCCCATTCACGGAGAGGCTCATGAACTTGGCCATTCTGCCAAGATTCAAGAGCACTAGAATACCCCTGTACGATGGGAGTCAGGACCCAGAAGCCTACTTGGAGGCTTTCAAGAACGAAATGTTGTTTAATGGGATCACTGGACCCATTAAGGCCAGAATCTTTGCAACGACATTGACAGGACAGGCAACGACCTGGATAACCACGCTTCCCAGGAATTCGATCGACTCGTTCGAGGACTTGGCTCGGACTTTCCAACTCAACTTCGCAACAAGCAAAGTGCATCCAATGCCGGCATATGCTCTGGGAAGAATTCTCCAGAAGGAGAACGAATCATTGAGAAAATACCTCGACCGATTCAAAGATGGAAGCAGTGCACCTCCACTTAATCATTTCGGGATTAGATGGTGACTCTCCTCTTGCGAGATCAATTTATAAAAAATCGGTTAATGATCTTGAGGAATTCCGACGAAGGTCGGATAAATACATTGACGTTGAAGACATGCAAAAGGTCTACGTCGAATCTCGAGGATGAAGCCTGTCACGAAGGAGTCCGAGTAAGAAAAATGGTAGATATCGGGATCAGAAGGGACCTAAAAGATGAAAGGATGCTCGTTAGAAGAGGGCGGAAGATCGTTCCCCAAGGAGAAAATTTGAATATTACACACCTCTGAACACGTCCAGGTCCAGAATCTGGAAGGAGGTAGCTCAAACGGAAATGCGAAATGTCGAGAGACCTCGTCCCCTCAAAGCAAAGAGTGGGCTGGACAGAAGTAAATACTGTGCATTCCACGATCAAAATGGGCATCTTACGGATGATTGTTGGGACCTCCAAGATGCAATTGAAAAACACGTCAGAGAAGGAAGTTGAAGCATTACATAATCCGAACCCAGGGGAAGAAAAATAACAAGCGAAGACAAAAAAGCCACAGCAGAAGTCGAAGTCCGAGGAGAGAAGATAGAAAGGATCAAAGACAAGACCGCACTGCCAAGGGCAAAGAGGTCGACGATAGAGGTGAGACTTTCCCTGAAGCTGAATTTGAATGCAATGTCATTAGTGGAGCTATGGGTGGAGGAGGAGACTCGGCAAACGCCCAGAGAAAATACTTGAAGGAGGTCATTTCCATCAGGGACCGTCTGACCTTCAAAGTAAAGGACAACCATCCGGCCCCCCCTCTACTGTTTTTCACCCAAGAAGAATTGGCAAGGGTTGTACCAGGACACACTGATGGATTGGTGATCACTGGTGTATTAGTCAATTGCCGGGTTAGGAGAATTTTTATTGATCACGGAAGCTCGGCGGATATAATTCTCTGGGACGCATTCCAGAGAATGAATTTGGATGAGAAGGACCTGAAACCATGCGTTACTGAGCTACTGGGGTTTAATGGAGCACCGTCCCCCCCAAAGGGCTATATTGACCTGAAACTGACTCTAGGTAAGAAGGATTTGTTTCGTTGTAGTGGATACTTCCTCTTCCTACAACGTGATCATTGGCCGTCCTACGATTCACGATTGGGACATGCTGATATCCACTAAGCATCAATGCTTGAAGATGCCAGGACCAAATAATGAGGTCTTCACAATAAGATGAGACCAAAAAGAATCAAGGGAATGCTATTATGAGACCTTACGAGTCCATCATGGCGATCCAGCATCTCCCCCTCGAATTAAAAATAGAGGAACGAAGGACCAGTCCCTGAGGGAAGCTGGAAGGGAGGTGAACTTGATTGAGCTTGACATGAGGGAAGAGCTACAGGCGCCGCGTCCAGAACCCGAAGGTGAGTTAGATGAAGTCGAGATCCGAGGGGATGGAGGAGGACACACCAAGTTCGGAAAGTCTCTGGGGGATGAGTTTAAAAAGGAACTCGTTTCTTTCCTAAAGAAAAATTCCGATGTATTTGCATTGAAGGCTTCGGAGATTCCGGGAATAGACCCAGCGTTTTGCTGCCATAAGCTTTCCATGTATCCGGGATCACGGCCAGTATCCTAAAAGAAGAGGAAGATAGGGTCGGACCGGCGACAAGCTCTAAGCGAGCATGTGGACGAGCTTCTAGAGGCCGGATTTATCAGGGAGATACAGTACACCACATGGCTGTCTAACGTGGTAATGGTTAAAAAACTAAGTGGAAAGTGGAGAAACTGCGTTGATTACACTGATTTAAACAAGGTCTGCCCGAAGGACTCGTACCCAATGCCCAGCATTGACCAGCTAGTTGACAATTCGTCTGGATTCCAGCTACTTTTATTTATGGATGCGTACTCGGGGTACAATCAAATTCCTTTACACCCAGACGATCATGAAAAGACAGCCTTTATCTCAGAAAAAGAGAATTTTTGTTATAACGTCATACCTTTTGGCCTCAAGAATGCGGGGGCGACTTATCAAAGGATGATGAACCGAGTCTTCCAGGCACAGATTGGAAGAAATTTAGAAGTCTACATTGACGACATGATCGTCAGATTGGTAAGAATTTCGGCACACATTGCCGACCTCGGTGAGACCTTTGAGCAATTAAGAGCTCGCAAGATCAGGCTGAACCCAGCTAATGCCTTTGGCGTACCAGCTGGAAAACTCCTGGGTTTTATGCTTACCAACCGAGGGATAGAAGTGAACCCTGACAAATGCAGCGCCGTACTCGAAATGAAACAGCCGGAGAGCAAGAGAGAGGTCCAACAGCTCACAGGTCGCCTTGCTTCCTTGACTAGATTTCTGCCCAAGTCAGCCGAGAAGGCTTTGCCTTTCTTCAAACTCCTCAAGAAGGAAGCAGATTTTGGCTGGGGGGAAGAATGCAAGAAGGCATTTGAGAATATCAAGAGTTTCTTAGCCACCCCTCCTGTGTTAACAAAACCAGAGCCCGGAGAAACGTTGATTTTGTACCTGTCTGTAGGAGAAGAGGCCATCAACGTCGCTCTGGTTCGGGAAACCGACAAATTACAGCAGCCGATATATTTTGTAGGACGGACATTGCAAGGACCAGAACTTCACTATCAGAAGCTGGAGAAAGTTGCATTTGCTTTGCTTACAACAACAAGAAGACTCCGACCTTATTTCCAAAGTCACCAAGTTATAGTACGAACGAACCAACCCATCAGGCAAGTACTCCACAAGCCGGACCTAGCGGGGAGAATGATCAATTGGGCCGTCGAACTTTCCGAATTCGACATAACGTACGAACCTCGACAAGAAATTAAGTCGCAGGCATTGGCCGATTTCATCCTAGAATAAATCCCGACCAATGAACAAGAAGAAGCGAATAAAGACCTCTGGAAAGTATATGTTGACGGATCCTCGAACTCTAAGGGCAGCGGAGCAGGGGTGATCATTGAGAGCCCGAAAGGAGTATCCATTGAGCACTCACTTCACTTAGCATTTTCGACCTCGAACAACCAAGCTGAATATGAGGCGTTCATTGCAGGGATTATGCAAGTGAAAGAGCATGGAGCAAAGAGAATAAAATTCATGAGTCATTCACAGGTGGTTACTTCCCAAGTCGAAGGAAAAGACCAAGCTAAGGGCCCCCTGATGATGAAGTACCTTCAAAGAGTCAAGGAGTTGTTGGCCGAGTTCGACGAGGTTACGATCAAGTGCATACCTCGAAACGAGAACAGTAGGGCCGACATCCTATCTACACTTGCGAGCTCGAATGGTTCTGGCAACCATCGCACTGTGATTCAACAGAGCATTTTAGAGCTGACATGCGTCATGATGATAACTGACGTGGAGGACTGGAGGAGGCCAATTGTGGCCTACCTAGAAAAAGGAATCGTGCCAGATGACACACAAGAGGCAAGAAAGCTCGTGAGGAACTCAGCCTGTTTTACTATAGTAGAAGGGCAACTCTACAAAAAGGGTTTCTACACGTCCACGCTGAAGTGCTTGGATAAGAATGAGGTCGAATACGCATTGGCCGAGATCCATTAGGGCATAAATGGGCATCACATGGGAGGAAAAGTGTAACAGCCTGTGTTAACCCGGATTGTTAACATACTATCGTATTAAGCCACGCTTAATTAAAATGCGGAATAACTTTTTCTTTAATTCAATTATGACGTCATTAACCTTAACCAACTTGATTACTTAATCAATTTCATAAAATACTGCCTGTATGTAAATTGCAAGACAACTAACTGAAATACCTCGTGTATAATAGATAAGTGAGTATCTAAGTCACAGGACTACACCACATAGCCTGGACCAAAATCCTGATACATTAATACAACTTTAGCTAAAAAGACAATAACAATCCATGTGGCATGGACAAGCCCCATGCTCACCAAATAAGGCACAATGCCCAACAACAGTCTCAATATAATCATAACAGAAAACATAGACAACAGTCAAATAATCAGCATCCATCATGTCAGCAAAACACAAATAAATCTAACTCAGCTCTGGCCTCCTGCCACCTGATTCCTCAACAATACCTGAGCCTGAAATAAGCGTCCCCAAACGTGGGGTGAGATCCCTAAACAAGAAATCTCAGTAAGGCAAGGGGTCCTCAAGGATCTTCCACCCCAAGTTCACTTACATGTGTAATATATGTTCAAAAACAGTATTTACAATATAAGTTCCAAAACTATGCAGTGCAACAGATATTCATGCCATGTGTGTTTATACAATCTACTGGCCAGAGAAATGCAGGAATACGTCTAAACCCACATGAGTACAAGGAACACCGCTTGCACCTCACCCACAGCCTCACCATCTTGTATGTACTACATACTCAGGCTTACCGTATAGGTGGACACCACATGCATATCATAAAAGCACATTGCATATAATAGCTCAACAGCATTTTCCAAAACATCAAAGCATGTAACACAGCATGCATAAACCACATCCCCATGGGACATGGTGGAACCACAAAATGGCTAAACCGAGGACACGAAAGCTTACCTTGCAAGCTAGCTATCCAAGCCAAGAGTCCGCACAAACTCAAAGTCCAAACACAGCAGAATCACAATCTGTTTTAGACCAATAATTATATCAATATTTACAATGTTAAACTAGACATCTTGAGGTTTCCAATGATATACTTTATGTGTCAATCGGAGTTGTATAACTCCGGTTATGTTTTTCGCAAAGTACTTACAACAAGCTGAATTTTCAGCAAAGGGGTCGCGACTTCAAACATAAATTCAGAGAAATCCACTAATTCAATGGATCTGAAACTTTACAGGGTTGTAGCCCTATGTGTTAGCTTCACATAGGTCCAAACCTCACTCAATTTAGAGCTCTGTATCTCGAGATATCGCAATTTTACTAAACTATGTCGCTGTTGTCTCGCGAAGTATTCGATTACTGCATTTTCCCAGAAAAGTATTCGAATACTTCACGAAAAGTATTCGAATACTTCTTCGACAGAATGCAGAAAACTGAGTTTTAAAGGTAAAATCGACCTCCAATGATCCAAACTCGATCTGGAGTCCAAGAACTCCTTAAACAGATGTTTATTAACATGCTATGAACCCAGAAACACATTCCTTTTATCAAATGGTTCATGTAAGAACCCGTACCGCTAATTAAGGTAATTAGTGAATTAATTATAATAATTAGGAAATGATTCCATAATTGACCCTAATAATTAATATTGGGCTTAAATAATTATACTGAGTGAGTAAAATGCTGAAAGTCGCTTTTCGGAAGAAAAGCGCAGATACCGGTTCTGCTACCCGGTATAAATGCGTACCGGAAAAGTATCCCGGAAAATTATAAAGAATGCATGATAATTACTAGAATATTATGTAGGACTTGTAAAACAAGTTTCAAGTCAAAATAACGTGATCTGATGCCAGAACTGATACTGGCTATGGAAAAACGCGTGCCGGAAAGGTGCTCCGAAAAATAAAATAAAAATATGAAAAATCTTAGAAAAATGTGTAGGTCTAGATTCCAAAGTTTGGGATCAAGATCTTTTACTTTGCTATTAAGGCTAATACTGCGCGTTATGACTTAATGCCTATAAATACTAACCTTAGGGGGGGCACAAAACCCTAGGCAGCCTTAATCATACGTGAAGGGGGCTGGTTTTTGCTGCTCATCACTGTTTCATCCTTTCCCTTAACCTTTGAGGATCGAGTCTTCATCTTTTGGCTTGATTTCTCCTCCTTTCCTTCCTATACACTTGTGAGCATCCTTGTGGGAGTGAGAGGAGTGTTCCTTGGGCAGTGTCAGCTGCTGTGTGTGTGAGGTTGGAGGGCTGAGCTGGTGAGTTGAGTGGCTTGAACCTTTGGCTTGGCATTGGTGGTGCCAAGGAGCCATCTTGTGGTGCAAGAACCCATCTTGGAGGTGCCGTTTTCGTTCTTCCACAAAGACAGAATCTAGGAGCTTCAGAGAGGGCTTCATATCTCTGTCCATTGCTATCTTAAGCCTTGGGGTAAGTTACCCCACCTTGATCATGAGTTTATCTTGCTTAAAAGTGGTGTCTTGGCATGTAAAAGGTTAAAATGAAGTAACCAACACCTAAGTGAACTTGTATATGCTTAAAAATGGATCCTTTAACGTGTACATGTGTTAAAAGTTGGATCTTTGGACTGGATATTCACGAAATGCAGAAACTGCATTCTGTCGTGAGATATCCGGATATTTGTCGAACAAATATCCGGATATCGATATCCGGATATGGTATCCGGATATTGATATCCGGATATGGGACCTGGGTATCCGGATATGTTATATCCGGATATGGTCAGTGTGATATCCGGATATGACATATCCGGATATGTCCCTTATGATATCCGGATATCCTGGGTTTGCGCAGACAGTAGCTGTGCTGTGTGAACAGTAAGCTATTGGGGGTTTGTGGACCCTAGATTAAGGAAGTTGAACTTCTGTAATTAATGAACTAAGTCAGAATCATATGATTAAGGGCTTATGGCTTTGTTGGAAGCCTTAAGACGTAAAACGTAAAGGAAAGGCGTAGTCTTTAAGTGATATGCTTATGTGCATAATTAATGATGTATTGTTGGCCCATATCAGATTGTGAAACTGCTGTGTTTGGACGTAAGAGTGGTTGGACTCTTGGCTTGGATAGCTAGCTTGCAAGGTAAGCTTTCGTGTCCTCGGTTTAGCCATTTTATAGTTCCACCATGTCCCATGGGGATGGGTTTATGCATGATGTGTTACATGCTTTAATGTTTTGGAAATGCTGTTGAGCTATTTATATGCAATGTGCTTTTATGATATGCATGTGGTGTCCACCTATACGGTAAGCCTGAGTATGTAGTACATACAAGATGGTGAGGCTGTGGGTGAGGTGCAAGCGGTGTTCCTTGTACTCATGTAGGTATAGACGTATTCCTACATTTCTCTGGCCAGTAGATTTGATAAACACACATGGCATGATTAATTGCTGCATCGCATGGTTTTGGAACTTATATTATAAATACTGTTTTTGAACTTATATTACACATGTAAGTGAGCGTGGGGTGGAAGATCCTTGAGGACCCCTTGTCTTACTGAGATTTCTTGTTTAGAGATCTCACCCCACGTTTGGGGACGCTTATTTCAGGTTCAGGTAATATTGAGGGCTCTGGTGGCAGGAGGCCAGAGCTGAGCTAGACTATCTGTATATAGCTGTCATGATGGATGCTGTTTATTTGACTGTTGGTTATGCTTTCTGTCAAGTTTATGTTGAGACTGTTATTGGGCATTGTTGCCTTATTTGGTGAGCATGGGGTTTGTCCATGCCACATGGTTTGGTTATTGTCTTCTATTTGTAGTTGTATTTAAAGTATCAGGATTTTTGGTCCAGGCTACGTGTTGTAGTCCTGCGACTTAGATACTCACGTATTATTTATATATGAGGTATTCCAGTTAGTTGTCTTGTAATTTACATACAGGCAGTATTTTATGAAATTGATTAAGTAATCAAGTTGGCTAAGGTTAATGACGTCATAATTGAATTAAAGAAAAAGTTATTCCGCATTTTTATTAAGCGTGGCTTAATACGATAGTATGTTAACAATCCGGGTTAGTACGGGCTGTTACATTTTATGGTATCAGAGCACTTTCTAGGGAAAAGCCTGTATGTATTGCAATAACTTAGGATGTCTCGTTGCGTGTCTACTTGGCGTTCTCTCTGATTGGTGTGTATTATGATAATGCATATGTGACCACATAGCGTGGGCCTGATCAACTCATTCTTTGTGTAACTTGTGCAGAGTCATGGTGCCACCAAGGAGGAACCCTAGTACGAGCGAGGATCAATCGGATCCTATCCTGGCTGCATTGGCTGAGATGCAGGCGGCCCGACTAGCCGACCAGGAAGCCACGAGGTTGGCAAACCAGGCGATGCTGGACGCTATTCGAGATGCGAACCGGCGAGCCACGGCTGAGGTTCTGGAGGAGAACCGGATGGCCAACATGACTATGATGAGGGTCATGTTGGAGGAGTTGAGGGCTGGTCCTGCTGCTGGCCAGTGTCCTCCACCACCTCCACCGCCGCCACCGCCTCCACCTCCGCCTAGTCAACAGGAGGACACCCAGAGTCAGATGGGTGAGGGCAGTCACTTGACGGGGGCTATGCAGACCATCCCCGTATTTGCTGAGGATCGTGACGAAATCGATCGCCGGCTGAATGCTTTCCGCAAGCATAAGCCACCTTCTTTCGACGGATCTTATGATCCCATTGCTGCTGCCAGATGGTTACAGGCGTTAGACAAGATCTTCCGGATCATGCAGTGTACCGATCCGCATAAGCTGTTGTTCGCCACTTACATGTTGGAGGGCGAGGCCCATGAGTGGTTGACCAACCTTTCTCACATCTACGAGATGCAGGGCCGTGTGATGACGTGGCCATTCTTCGAGGAGAGCTTTCTGGGTCAGTACTTCCCTTATGACTCACAGGAGAGGAAGCAAGGAGAGTTTGACCGTTTGGTGCAGGGCTCGTTGTCTGTCGACGAGTACCTGGCCAAGTTTAATGAGCTGGTCAAGTTCGCTCATTTCCGCATGGCGAGACCGACTCCCGTTTTTCTTGCGGCCAAGTTCCAGAGGGGACTTAATGAGGACATTGCTGGACATCTTGCTGGTTCTGCTTCGAGAGACTTCGGAGCTTTAGTACAGCAGTGTCGCGACATTGAGGACTACTTCCGTTCGTGTCAGGCCAAGAAGGCCAAGATTGAGGTGCCACAGGGTACCGGCGGTTCCACTCCCTGGAGGAACAAAAATTTTGCAAACAAGGGCAAGGGCAAACAGTTGGCGGCTAAGCAAGCGCCAAACCAGTTTAAAAGGACTGCTACTCAGGGGAACACAGCTAGACCTCATGCTCCCAGATGTTCAGGATGCGGGAAGTCACATTTTGGGCCGTGTTCTACCGGACAGCTGATATGCTTCCAGTGTGGCAAGGAAGGCCACTATTCCAGAGATTGCCCGACGGCGAGAGTTGCTGCAGTGCAGGCTGTGCCATTGCAGATGGTTCCTACTGGGGCACCAGTCGTGCCACCTACTACGGGGCGAGTTTACACACTTGATCGTCAGCAGTCGGACAGAGCTCCGAACCTGGTCAGAGGTACTGTTACCATTGGTGGTTCAGCTGTTGATGTGCTGTTTGATTCCGGGGCAACGCACTCTTTTGTTGCTACCCCTATTGCTGTGGGGCTTGAGTTGCCCAGTGATGTGCTTTCTCCACCGATGCGGGTGACCACCGCCACCGGAGAAAAATGTTTGACCTCCACTGATCATCGCGATGTAGCGTTTCAGTGGGATGGCCGTGACTTCTCGGTAGATCTGATAGGATTGCCGATGGCCAACCTGGAGATTATTCTGGGCATGGATTGGTTGTCCAGAAACTGTGCGTTGATTGATTGTTGTGCCAAGAGAGTGGTGATGTCTCCGGGTGGGTCCACAGCCAGTTCCTCACCGTTCATTTCAGTCCTGCAGGCGAGGAGGGCCTTGAGAGCAGGGGCATTTGGCTATGTCATGTTGGGAGGTTTGGTGAGTGGGACACAGGAGGATCTCACTGGCATTCCTGTGGTGAGGGAATTCCTCGAGGTGTTTCCTGAGGAGATTCCTGAGTTTCCACCGCAGAGGGAGATAGAGTTCTCCATAGACTTATTGCCTGGTGTGGGGCCTATATCGTTGGCTCCATACCGGATGTCGCCACCAGAGTTGGCGGAGCTGAAGAAGCATATTGAGGAGCTTTCAGCGAAAGATTTCATTCGGCCGAGTGTGTCTCCCTGGGGAGCACCAGTCATTTTTGTGAAAAAGAAAGATGGGACCATGCGGTTGTGCACCGACTACAGACAGTTGAACAAGGTGACAATCAAGAACAAGTACCCTCTTGCACGCATTGATGATTTGCTGGATCAGCTCAGGGGTGCTTGCGTGTATTCGAAGATTGACCTCCGGTCCGGTTACCATCAGATACGGGTAAAGTCGGAGGATGTCCCAAAGACAGCGTTTCGCTCGAGTTACGGGCATTATGAGTACTTGGTGATTCCGTTTGGACTCACAAATGCACCCGCAGTGTTCATGGACTACATGAACAGGATCTTCCAGCCGTACCTGGATCAGTTTGTGATCGTCTTCATTGACGACATCTTAATTTACTCCAAGACGGAGGAGGAGCATGCTGAACACTTGAAGATTGTTTTGCAAGTGTTGAAAGAGAAAAAGCTATATGCTAAGCCGTCGAAATGCGAGTTTTGGCTCAAGGCGGTGAAATTTCTGGGTCATGTGATTTCCGCTGATGGAGTTGCAGTTGATCCTAACAAGATTGAGGCCGTGATGGATTGGGAGAGGCCCAAGACGGTTACAGAAGTGAGAAGCTTCTTGGGTTTGGCAGGGTACTATAGGAGGTTCATAGAGGGATTCTCCAAGATGGTGCTACCGATGACTCGCCTTACCCGAAAGGAGACTCCATTCGTGTGGACACATGAGTGTGAGGAGTGTTTCCAGGAGTTGAAGGAGAGACTGACTACTGCTCCAGTGTTAGTTCTTCCTGATCCTGCGGAACAGTTTGAGTTATACTGCGATGCCTCTGGTAAAGGGCTAGGCTGTGTGCTGATGCAGAAAGGGAAAGCGGTTGCTTACGCTTCAAGACAGTTGAAACCTCATGAGGAAAACTACCCGACTCACGACTTGGAGTTGGCAGCCATTGTTTTTGCTTTCAAGATTTGGAGGCATTACCTGTTTGGCATGAAGTTTGCTGTATTCAGTGATCACAAGAGCCTGAAGTATCTGTTTGACCAGAAGGAGTTGAACATGAGACAGCGAAGATGGATGGAGTTCTTGAAGGACTACGACTTCGAGTTGAGGTACCATCCTGGCAAGGCCAATGTGGTAGCCGATGCTTTGAGTCGGAAATCCGTGAGCTTATCCAGCTTGATGATGAATGACTACGAGGTGATCGAGAAGTTCAGAGACTTGAGAGTGAACTCCTTGTTTGGGGGCGCACTGCTTGAGATGGAAACAGCAGAAGTGATTAATGAGCTGATGGAAAAGATTAAAGAGGCGCAAGTGCAGAGAGAGTGCCTTGATTATGTGAAGAACCAGGACGGTGTGTCTTTGAACGAGGATGGATTGCTGCTGTTCCAGAAGAGGATTGTTATTCCTCGAGGGCCATTGACCGAAGAGGTTATGGCAGAGGCTCATAAGGGCCGGTTTACTATTCACCCTGGTGCCACAAAAATGTACCAGGACTTAAAGAGAAATTTTTGGTGGCCGGGCATGAAGAAGGACATAGCGGTCTATGTGTCCAAGTGCCTTATATGTCAAAAAGTAAAGATTGAGCACCAGAAACCGTCTGGAAAACTTCAACCTCTGGAGATTCCACAGTGGAAGTGGGAGAGCGTTTCCATGGACTTCGTGGTGGGATTGCCTAAGACTCAGGCTGGTTGTGACTCTATCTGGGTCATTGTGGACAGATTGACCAAGTCTGCCCATTTTCTTCCAGTGAAGGTGAGCTTCACTACAGAGCAGTTGGCCAAGCTTTATGTCCGCGAGATTGTGAGGCTTCACGGGGTGCCCGAGAGTATCATCAGTGATAGGGACCCGAAGTTCACATCTCGGTTCTGGGAGGCGCTGCAGGAGGCTTTTGGTACGCAGTTGAGATTGAGTACCGCCTATCACCCTCAGACTGACAGACAGACTGAGCGGACCATCCAGACATTGGAGGACATGTTGAGAGCTTGCACGTTGGAGCAGGGCTCTGCATGGGATAGGTACCTTCCGTTGGTAGAATTCTCGTACAACAACAGTTTTCATGCTAGTCTGGGCATGGCACCCTACGAGGCGCTGTATGGTAGGAGGTGTCGGACTCCTACTTGCTGGTCTGAGGTTGGGGATAAAGAGCTTTTTGGCTTGGACTTTGTCCAAGATACTACCCAGCAGATCCAGTTGATCAGGGAAAAGTTGAAGCAGGCGCAGAATCGCTAGAAAAGCTACTATGATGTCAAGCACCGACCACTGGAGTTCAGTGAAGGTGAGCACGTGTTTGTGAAACTTTCACCTGTCACCGGTGTTGGACGGGCACTCGGAGTGAGGAAGTTGAGCCCTCGGTTCATTGGGCCCTACCAGATCCTTGGTAGAGTAGGACCTGTTGCCTATCGACTTGCCTTACCTCCGAACCTAGCCAACATCCACGACGTGTTTCACGTGTCTCAACTTCGGAAGTACATAGCAGATCCTTCGCACGTGGTGCAGCCGGATGATGTGGAGGTTCGGGAGAACCTAAAGTCTCCCGTCGGACCACTCAAGATCCTCGATCGAGGCGAGAAACAGCTTAGGAGCAAGATCATTCCGATGGTCAAGGTGCAGTGGACTGGGCGTAGTCCCGAGGAGTGCACGTGGGAGCGAGAGGATGAGCTTCTCCGACAGTATCCCGACTTTCGAGACATGTATGTTTCTGATTTTGAGGACAAAATCCTTAAAAAGGTGGGGTGAATGTAAGAACCCGCACCGCTAATTAAGGTAATTAGTGAATTAATTATAATAATTAGGAAATGATTCCATAATTGACCCTAATAATTAATATTGGGCTTAAATAATTATACTGAGTGAGTAAAATGCTGAAAGTCGCTTTTCGGAAGAAAAGCGCAGATACCGGTTCTGCTACCCGGTATAAATACGTATCGGAAAAGTATCCCGGAAAATTATAACGAATGCATGATAATTACTAGAATATTATGTAGGACTTGTAAAACAAGTTTCAAGTCAAAATAACATAATCTGATGCCAGAACTGATACTGGCTATGGAAAAACGCGTACCGGAAAGGTGCTCCGAAAAATAAAATAAAAATATGACAAATCTTAGAAAAATGTGTAGGTCTAGATTCCAAAGTTTGGGATCAAGATCTTTTACTTTGCTATTAAGGCTAATACTGCGCGTTATGACTTAATGCCTATAAATACTAACCTTAGGGGGGCACAAAACCCTAGGCAGCCTTAATCATACATGAAGGGGGCTGGTTTTTGCTGCTCATCACTGTTTCATCCTTTCCCTTAACCTTTGAGGATCAAGTCTTCATCTTTTGGCTTGATTTCTCCTCCTTTCCTTCCTATACACTTGTGAGCATCCTTGTGGGAGTGAGAGGAGTGTTCCTTGGGCAGTGTCAGCTGCTGTTTGTGTGAGGTTGGAGGGTTGAGCTGGTGAGTTGAGTGGCTTGAACCTTTGGCTTGGCATTGGTGGTGCCAAGGAACCATCTTGTGGTGCAAGAACCCATCTTGGAGGTGCCATTTTCGTTCTTCCACAAAGACAGAATCTAGGAGCTTCAGAGAGGGCTTCATGTCTCTGTCCATTGCTATCTTAAGCCTTGGGGTAAGTTACCCCACCTTGATCATGAGTTTATCTTGCTTAAAAGTGGTGTCTTGGCATGTAAAAGGTTAAAATGAAGTAACCAACACCTAAGTGAACTTGTATATGCTTAAAAATGGATCCTTTAACGTGTACATGTGTTAAAAGTTGGATCTTTGAACTGGATATTCACGAAATGCAGAAACTGCATTCTGTCGTGAGATATCCGGATATTTGTCGAACAAATATCCGGATATCGATATCCGGATATGGTATCCGGATATGGGACCTGGGTATCCGGATATGTTATATCCGGATATGGTCAGTGTGATATCCGGATATGACATATCCGGATATGTCCCTTATGATATCCGGATATCCTGGGTTTGCGCAGACAGTAGCTGTGCTGTGTGAACAGTAAGCTATTGGGGGTTTGTGGACCCTAGATTAAGGAAGTTGAACTTCTGTAATTAATGAACTAAGTCAGAATCATATGATTAAGGGCTTATGGCTTTGTTGGAAGCCTTAAGACGTAAAACGTAAAGGAAAGACGTAGTCTTTAAGTGATATGCTTATGTGCATAATTAATGATGTATTGTTGGTCCATATCAGATTGTGAAACTGCTGTGTTTGGACGTAAGAGTGGTTGGACTCTTGGCTTGGATAGCTAGCTTGCAAGGTAAGCTTTCATGTCCTCGGTTTAGCCATTTTGTTGTTCCACCATGTCCCATGGGGATGGGTTTATGCATGTTGTGTTACATGCTTTAATGTTTTGGAAATGCTGTTGAGCTATTTATATGCAATGTGCTTTTATGATATGCATGTGGTGTCCACCTATACGGTAAGCCTGAGTATGTAGTACATACAAGATGGTGAGGCTGTGGGTGAGGTGCAAGCGGTGTTCCTTGTACTTATGTAGGTATAGACGTATTCCTGCATTTCTCTGGCCAGTAGATTTGATAAACACACATGGCATGATTAATTGCTGCATCGCATGGTTTTGGAACTTATATTGTAAATACTGTTTTTGAACTTATATTACACATGTAAGTGAGCTTGGGGTGGAAGATCCTTTAGGACCCCTTGTCTTACTGAGATTTCTTGTTTAGAGATCTCACCCCACGTTTGGGGACGCTTATTTCAGGTTCAGGTAATATTGAGGGCTCAGGTGGCAGGAGGCCAGAGCTGAGCTAGACTATCTGTATATAGCTGTCATGATGGATGCTGTTTATTTGACTGTTGGTTATGCTTTCTGTCAAGTTTATGTTGAGACTGTTATATGGCATTGTTGCCTTATTTGGTGAGCATGGGGTTTGTCCATGCCACATGGTTTGGTTATTGTCTTCTATTTGTAGTTGTATTTAAAGTATCAGGACTTTTGGTCCAGGCTACGTGTTGTAGTCCTGCGACTTAGATACTCACGTATTATTTATATATGAGGTATTCCAGTTAGTTGTCTTGCAATTTACATACAGGCAGTATTTTATGAAATTGATTAAGTAATCAAGTTGGCTAAGGTTAATGACGTCATAATTGAATTAAAGAAAAAGTTATTCCGCATTTTAATTAAGCGTGGCTTAATACGATAGTATGTTAACAATCCGGGTTAACACGGACTGTTACAGTTCAAGTCACGATTTTTAATTGCTTAAACAAGCTTAAAATCATCAAAATACAAAGAGGTGTTCATGGTATACCTCTAAGCTCCAAAAATCCGAAAATGAGACAGCAAGGAGGTCTCCAATACAGCACCTAGGTTCTGACTTCACCAAAGAACGAAAATGCCCAACAAACTTGGACCTTTCATCATCAATATGGTTCCTTGAAGCACTAAAGGTTGCTTCTTGGACCTTAAAATGCCATGATCATGACTTCCACTCTTCTCACACAAAGAACTCAGCCCCCACAGCCATACACAGTAGCTAGACACTATCCCAAAGGTCACTCCTTACTCTCACCAAGCACAAGCACACTCACCCTAGGTGTTAAAGAGAAGAATGGTGAGGCAAATGGTCTCAAATTCAAGAAATGGTGAAGCAGAAGGAAATGGGATAGTAACCACTATGCAGCCACCCAAGGGAGTCACATAGAGGCTGGAGGTTTTTAGGGTTTGATGCCCAAACTAATGAATATATAGGCAATTGGTCACTTAAGCGCAGTATTAGCCTTAATAGCAACGCAAAAGATCTTGATCCCAAACTTTGGAATCTAGACCTACACATTTTTCTAAGATTTGTCATATTTTTATTTTATTTTTCGGAGCACCTTTCCGGTACACGCTTTTCCATAGCCAGTATCAGTTCTGGCATCAGATTTCATTATTTTGACTTGAAACTTGTTTTACAAGTCCTACATAATATTCTAGTAATTATCATGCATTCTTTATAATTTTCCGGGATACTTTTCCGGTACGCATTTATACCGGGTAGCAGAACCGGTATCTGCGCTTTTCTTCCGAAAATCGACTTTCAGCATTTTTACTCACTCAGTATGATTATTTAAGCCCAATAATAATTATTCAGGTCAATTATGGAATCATTTCCTAATTATCATAATTAATTCACTAATTACCTTAATTAACGGTGCGGGTTCTTACATTCACCCCACCTTTTTAAGGATTTTGTCCTCAAAATCAGAAACATACCTGTCTCGATAGTCGGGATACTGCCGGAGAAGCTCATCCTCTCGCTCCCACGTGCACTCCTCGGGACTACGCCCAGTCCACTGCACCTTGACCATCGGAATGATCTTGCTTCTAAGCTGTTTCTCGCCTCGATTGAGAATCTTGAGTGGTCCGACGGGAGTCTTTAGGTTCTCCCGAACCTCCACATCATCCGGTTGCACCACGTGCGAAGGATCTGCTATATACCTCCGAAGCTGAGACACGTGAAACACGTCGTGGATGTTGGCTAAGTTCGGAGGTAAGGCAAGTTGATAGGCAACAGATCCTACTCTACCAAGGATCTGGTAGGGCCCAATAAACCGCGGGCTCAACTTCCTCACGCCAAGTGCCCGTCCAACACCGGTGACAGGTGAAAGTTTCACAAACACGTGCTCACCCTCACTGAACTCCAGTGGACGATGCTTGTCATCGTAGTAGCTTTTCTGGCGATTCTGCGCCTGCTTCAACTTTTCCCTGATCATCTGGATCTGCTGGGTAGTATCTTGGACAAAGTCCAAGCCAAATAGCTCTTTGTCTCCAACCTCAGACCAGCAAGTAGGAGTCCGACACCTCCTACCATACAGCGCCTCGTAGGGTGCCATGCCCAGACTAGCATGAAAACTGTTGTTGTACGAGAATTCTACCAACGGAAGGTACCTATCCCATGCAGAACCCTGCTCCAACGTGCAAGCTCTCAACATGTCCTCCAATGTCTGGATGGTCCGCTCAGTCTGTCCGTCAGTCTGAGGGTGATAGGCGGTACTCAATCTCAGCTGTGTACCAAAAGCCTCCTGCAGTGCCTCCCAGAACCGAGATGTGAACTTCGGGTCCCTATCACTGATGATACTCTCGGGCACCCCGTGAAGCTTCACAATCTCGCGGACGTAAAGCTTGGCCAACTGCTCTATAGTGAAGCTCACCTTCACTGGAAGAAAATGGGCAGACTTGGTCAATCTGTCCACAATAACCCAGATAGAGTCGCAACCAGCCTGAGTCTTAGGCAATCCCACTACGAAGTCCATGAAAATACTCTCCCACTTCCACTGTGGAATCTCAATAGGTTGAAGCTTCCCAGACGGTTTTTGGTGCTCAAACTTCACTTTCTGACATATAAGGCACTCTCTTTGCACTTGCGCCTCTTTAATCTTTTCCATCAGCTCATTAATCACTTCTGCTGTTTCCAACTCAAGTAGTGCGCCCCCAAACAAGGAGTTCACTCTCAAGTCTCTAAACTTTTCAATCACCTCGTAGTCGCTCATCATCAAGATGGATAAGCTCACGGATTTCCGACTCAAAGCATCGGCTACCACATTGGCCTTGCCAGGATGATACCTCAACTCAAAGTCGTAGTCCTTCAAGAACTCCATCCATCTCCGCTGTCTCATGTTCAACTCCTTCTGGTCAAACAGATATTTCAGGCTCTTGTGGTCACTGAATATAGCAAACTTCATGCCAAACAGGTAATGCCTCCAAATCTTGAAAGCAAAAACAATGGCTGCTAACTCCAAGTCGTGAGTCGGGTAGTTCTCCTCATGAGGTTTCAACTGTCTTGAAGCATAAGCAACAACTTTTCCTTTCTGCATCAACACACAGCCTAACCCCTTTCCTGAGGCATCGCAATATAACTCAAACTGCTCCGCATGATCGGGAAGGACTAACACAGGAGCAGTAGTCAGTCTCTCCTTTAACTCCTGGAAACACTCCTCACACTCATGTGTCCACACGAATGGAGTCTCCTTTCGGGTAAGGCGAGTCATTGGTAGCACCATCTTGGAGAATCCCTCTATGAACCTCCTGTAGTACCCTGCCAAACCTAAGAAGCTTCTCACTTCTGTAACCGTCTTGGGCCTCTCCCAATCCATCACGGCCTCAATCTTGTTAGGATCAACTGCAACTCCATAAGCAGAAATCACATGACCCAGAAATTTCACCGCCTTGAGCCAAAACTCACATTTTGACGGCTTAGCATACAACTTTTTCTCTTTCAACACTTGCAAAACAATTTTCAAGTGCTCAACATGCTCCTCCTCTGTCTTGGAGTAAATCAAGATGTCGTCAATGAAGACGACCACAAACTGATCCAGGTACGGCTGGAAGATCCTGTTCATATAGTCCATGAACACTGCGGGTGCATTGGTTAGTCCAAATGGGATCACCAAGTACTCATAATGCCCGTACCTCGAGCGAAACGCTGTCTTTGGGACATCCTCCGGCTTTACCCGTATCTGATGGTAACCGGACCGGAGATCAATCTTGGAATATACGCAAGCACCCCTGAGCTGATCCAGCAAATCATCAATGCGTGGGAGGGGATACTTGTTCTTGATTGTCACCTTGTTCAACTGTCTGTACTCGGTGCACAACCGCATGGTCCCATCTTTCTTTTTCACAAAAATGACCGGTGCTCCCCAGGGAGACACACTCGGCCGAATAAAATCTTTCGCTGAAAGCTCCTCAATATGCTTCTTCAGCTCTGCCAACTCCGGTGGCGACATCCGGTATGGAGCCAACGATATAGGCCCCACACCAAGCAATAAGTCTATGGAGAACTCTATCTCCCTTTGCGGTGGAAACTCAGGAATCTCCTCGGGAAACACCTCGAGGAATTCCCTCACCACAGGAATGCCAGTGAGATCCTCCTGTGTCCCACTCACCAAACCTCCCAACATGACATAGCTAAATGCCCCTGCTCTCAAGGCCCTCCTCGCCTGTAGGACTGAAATGAACGGTGAGGAACTGGCTGTGGACCCACTCGGAGACATCACCACTCTCTTGGCACAACAATCAATCAATGCACAGTTTCTGGACAACCAATCCATGCCCAGAATAATCTCCAAGTTGGCCATCGGCAATCCTATCAGATCTACCGAGAAATCACGGCCATCCCACTGAAACGCTACATCGCGATGAACAGTGGAGGTCAAACATTTTTCTCCGGTGGCGGTGGTCACCCGCATCGGTGGAGAAAGCACATCACTGGGAAACTCAGGCCCCACAGCAATAGGGGTAGCAACAAAAGAATGCGTTGCCCCGGAATCAAACAATAAATCAACAGCTGACCCACCAATGGTAACAGTACCTCTGACCAGGTTCGGAGCTCTGTCCGACTGCTGACGATCAAGGGTGTACACATGCCCCGTAGTAGGTGGCACTGCTGGTGCCCCAGTAGGAACCATCTGCAATGGCACAGCCTGCACTGCAGCAACTCTCGCCGTCGGGAAATCTCTGGAATAGTGGCCCTCCTTGCCACACTGGAAGCATATCAGCTGTCCGGTAGAACACGACCCAAAGTGTGACTTCCCGCATCCCGAGCATCTGGGAGCAGGAGGTCTCGCTGTGTTTCCCTGAGTGAAAGTCTTTTTAAACTGATTTGGCGCTTGCTTAGCCGCCAACTGTTTGCCCTTACCCTTGTTTCCATACTTCCTGTCCCTCCAGGAAGCAGAACCACCGGTACCCTGTGGCACCTCAATCTTGGCCTTCTTGGCCTGACTCGCACGGCAATAGTCCTCAATGTCGCGACACTGCTGTACTAAAGTTCCGAAGTCTCTCGAAGCAGAACCAGCAAGATGTCCAGCAATGTCCTCATTAAGTCCCCTCCGGAACTTAGCAGCAAGAAAAACAGGAGTCGGTCTCGCCATACGGAAATGAGCAAACTTAACCAACTCATTAAACTTGGCCAGGTACTCGTCGACTGACAATGAGCCCTGAACCAAACGGTCAAACTCCCCTTGCTTCCTCTCCTGTGCATCATACGGGAAATACTGACCCAGAAAACACTCCTCAAAGAATGGCCACGTCATCACACGGCCCTGCATCTCGTAGATGAGAGAAATGTTGGTCCACCACTCATGGGCCTCGCCCTCCAGCATATAAGTGGCAAACATCAGCTTCTGCGGATCGGTACACTGCATGATCCGAAAGATCTTGTCCAACGCCTGTAACCATCTGGCAGCAGCAATGGGATCATAAGATCAGTCGAAAGAAGGTGGCTTATGCTTGCGGAAAGCATTCAGCCTGCGGTCGATCTCGTCACGATCCTCAGCAAATATGGGTATGGTCTGCAAGGCCCTCGTCAAATGACTACCCTCACCCATCTGACTCTGGGTGTCCTCCTGTTGACTAGGCGGAGGTGGAGGCGGTGGCGGCGGCGGAGGTGGTGGAGGACACTGGCCAGCAGCAGGACCAGCCCTCAACTCCTCCAACATGACCCTCATCATAGTCATGTTGGTCATCCGGTTCTCCTCCAGAACCTCAGCCGTGGCTCGCCGGTTCGCATCTCTGATAGTGTCCAGCATCGCCTGATTTGCCAACCTCGTGGCCTCCTGGTCGGCTAGTCGGGCCGCCTGCATCTCAGCTAATGCAGCCAGGATAGGATCCGGTTGATCCTCGCTCGTACTAGGGTTCCTCCTTGGTGGCACCATGACTCTTGCACAAGTTACACAAAGAATGAGTTGATCAGGCCCACGCCATGTGGTCACATATGCATTATCATAATACACACCAATCAGAGAGAACACAAAGTAGACACGCAACGAAACATCCTAAGTTATTGCAATACATACATGCTTTTCCCTAGAAAGTGCTCTGATACCATAAAATGTAACAGCCCGTGTTAACCCGGATTGTTAACATACTATCGTATTAAGCCACGCTTAATTAAAATGCGGAATAACTTTTTCTTTAATTCAATTATGACGTCATTAACCTTAACCAACTTGATTACTTAATCAATTTCATAAAATACTGCATGTATGTAAATTGCAAGACAACTAACTGAAATACCTCGTGTATAATAGATAAGTGAGTATCTAAGTCACAGGACTACACCACATAGCCTGGACCAAAATCCTGATACATTAATACAACTTTAGCTAAAAAGACATAACAATCCATGTGGCATGGACAAACCCCATGCTCACCAAATAAGGCACAATGCCCAACAACAGTCTCAATATAATCATAACAGAAAACATAGACAGCAGTCAAATAATCAGCATCCATCATGTCAGCAAAACACAAATAAATCTAACTCAGCTCTGGCCTCCTGCCACCTGATTCCTCAACATTACCTGAACCTGAAATAAGCGTCCCCAAACGTGGGGTGAGATCCCTAAACAAGAAATCTCAGTAAGGCAAGGGGTCCTCAAGGATCTTCCACCCCAAGTTCACTTACATGTGTAATATAAGTTCAAAAACAGTATTTACAATATAAGTTCCAAAACTATGCAGTGCAACAGATATTCATGCCATGTGTGTTTATACAATCTACTGGCCAGAGAAATGCAGGAATACATCTAAACCCACATGAGTACAAGGAACACCGCTTGCACCTCACCCACAGCCTCACCATCTTGTATGTACTACATACTCAGGCTTACCGTATAGGTGGACACCACATGCATATCATAAAAGCACTTTGCATATAATAGCTCAACAGCATTTTCCAAAACATCAAAGCATGTAACACAGCATGCATAAACCACATCCCCATGGGACATGGTGGAACCTCAAAATGGCTAAACCGAGGACACGAAAGCTTACCTTGCAAGCTAGCTATCCAAGCCAAGAGTCCGCACAAACTCAAAGTCCAAACACAGCAGAATCACAATCTGTTTTAGACCAATAATCATATCAATATTTACAATGTTAAAATAGACATCTTGAGGTTTCCAATGATATACTTTATGTCTCAATCAGAGTTGTATAACTCCGGTTATGTTTTTCGCAAAGTTCTTACAACAAGCTGAATTTTCAGCAATGGGGTCGCGACTTCAAACATAAATTCAGAGAGATCCACTCATCCAATGGATCTGAAAATTTACAGGGTTGTATCCCTATGTGTTAGCTTCACATAGGTCCAAACCTCACTCAATTTAGAGCTCTGTAGCTCGAGATATCGCAATTTTACTAAACTATGTCGCTGTTGTCTCGCGAAGTATTTGATTACTGCATTATCCCAGAAAAGTATTCGAATACTTCACGAAAAGTATTCGAATACTTCTTCGACAGAATGTAGAAAACTGAGTTTTAAAGGTAAAATCGACCTCCAATGATCCAAACTCGATCTGGAGTCCAAGAACTCCTTAAACAGATGTTTATTAACATGCTATGAACCCAGAAACACATTCCTTTTATCAAATGGTTCAAGTCGTGATTTTTAATTGCTTAAACAAGCTTAAAATCATCAAAATACAAAGAGGTGTTCATGGTATACCTCTAAGCTCCAAAAATCCGAAAATGAGACAGCAAGGAGGTCTCCAATACAACACCTAGGTTCTGACTTCACCAAAGAACGAAAATGCCCAACAAGCTTGGACCTTTCATCATCAAAATGGTTCCTTGAAGCACTAAAGGTTGCTTCTTGGACCTTAAAATGCCATGCTCATGACTTCCACTCTTCTCACACAAAGAACTCAGCCCCCACAGCCATACACAGTAGCTAGACACTATCCCAAAGGTCACTCCTTACTCTCACCAAGCACAAGCACACTCACCCTAGGTGTTAAAGAGAAGAATGGTGAGGCAAATGGTCTCAAATTCAAGAAATGGTGAAGCAGAAGGAAATGGGATAGTAACCACTATGCAGCCACCCAAGGGAGTCACATAGAGGCTGGAGGTTTTTAGTGTTTGATGCCCAAACTAATGAATATATAGGCAATTGGTCACTTAAGCGCAGTATTAGCCTTAATAGCAACGCAAAATATCTTGATCCCAAACTTTGGAATCTAGACCTACACATTTTTCTAAGATTTGTCATATTTTTATTTTATTTTTCGGAGCACCTTTCCGGTACGCGCTTTTCCATAGCCAGTATCAGTTCTGGCATCAGATTTCATTATTTTGACTTGAAACTTGTTTTACAAGTCCTACATAATATTCTAGTAATTATCATGCATTCATTATAATTTTCCGGGATACTTTTCCGGTACGCATTTATACCGGGTAGCAGAACCGGTATCTGCGCTTTTCTTCCGAAAATCGACTTTCAGCATTTTTACTCACTCAGTATGATTATTTAAGCCCAATAATAATTATTCAGGTCAATTATGGAATCATTTCCTAATTATCATAATTAATTCACTAATTACCTTAATTAACGGTGCGGGTTCTTACAAAAAGCTTTGGCCAAAAAGGCACTAAGGGCTGGATATTACTGGCCAACTATGGGGGCAGACGCTAAGGAACATGTTAAAAGGTGTGAGCAATGTCAGAAGCATGCGTTGATTATTCATGCACCCCCTGAAGAGTTGCAAGCTATCACGGCACCATGGCCGTTCTTCAAATGGGGAATGGATCTGTTGGGGCCTTTTACCGCGGCTGAAGGGCAACTCAAATGGTTGATAGTTGCTGTTGATTACTTCACCAAGTGGATCGAGGCTGAGCCCCTCACCACCATTACCTCAGCAAGGATACGAAGGTTCTTTGAAAGAAACTTGATAAGCCGATTTGGACTTCCCGCGGAGATCATCACCGATAACGGAACACAGTTTACTGATAAAAAGTTCCAAGAGCTAATGACTGATTTCAAGATCAAGCACCGGTTTGCCTCAGTGGAACATCCCCAGACTAATGGACTGGCCGAGTCTGCCAACAAGGTGATCATCAATGGGCTCAAGAAAAGGCTTAATGAGGCCAAAGGAAATTGGGTGCAACAGCTACATCTCGTCTTGTGGGGTTACAGAACAAGCGTTCAATCTGCTACAGAAGAAACTCCTTTCAAGTTGACATATGGATGTGAAACCATGATTCCGGTTGAAATCGGTGAACCATCCTAGAGGAGGGTGCAAAGATTACAAGGCATAGAAGGACAAAATGAGGAAGCACTCATTCTAGAACTTGACTTATTGGATGAATGTAGGGAGAATGCCAGGTATAAGAACATGATGGCAAAGCGCTTAGTGACTGCTAGACTCAATAAGAAAGTAAGTCCTCGGTCGTTTCAGAGCGGCGATCTAGTCCTAAGAAGAGCAGACATCGACAACAAAAATGCCAAAGATGGAAAGCTTGCTGCAAACTAGGAAGGCCCCTATAAGATCAAGGATAATCTTGGGAAGGGAGCCTATACTTTGGAAACATTATCCAAAAATCCAGTAAAAAGGACTTGGAACGATGATAAGCTAAAGGTCTACTATAGTTAGGCTGGAAGCGCAGTTAATGACTAGATTTACTTCTAAGCAAATAAGACGAGTTCTTAAGCTCAGTCAATAGGTAGATTTATTTCGAAACAAATAAACGAGTTACGAAGCTCGGATTTGTAAAAAGATTTCGTTTGAAATGCAAATAAATGAGCAGTTATATAGATTATGTTGTCAATGGCTTCTATTTAAGATTCGGACGCGTCACGATCAAATAAAGGAATGAAAATTTTTGTTGACGAACAAAAAAATATACATTCTAGATCGGCCAACAAAAATTCTCGCGATTCGCAAGTCGAATAAGATGAGATTAAAATTGTAAAATAAATCGACAATGTCGGAAGAATAAAATTGAAACTTGTAAGTTTTAAACCGACATAACGCGATAATTTTGTTCACATAAAATAAAGGTTCCAAAAGCTTGTTACAAGACAAGGTCGGTATTCCGACCCCTTCATTCTGTTGCTGGAGGACCGAAGACCTAGCAAGTTCCGGTTTCAGTCTCTTCCTCATTTGAGTCGGAACCCGGCGTCCCAGGAATTATAGCGCCATCCCTCACATCATAGGAAACGCCCATCCCATCAGTAATAAGCCCAGGGTTCAGAACCCGGGCTTGAGCAATAGCATTGTCAAAAGCTTGGACGTCGGCGGTTACGACCACGGCTTTAGACTCTTCAAAATCCGCTTGGTCCGGTCAAGGTCGGATTGCAATTCCTGAAGCTGGGCATCCTTGTCCGCCATCGATTTGGAAAAGATTTCCTTCTCGGCACTCAAGTCATTGGCTTTTGTGGTGGCTGACTCCAAATTTTTCCTTATTGTATCCAATTCCGAAGATAATTCTTCAACCTTGACCTCTAAATCCGATTTTGACTTGCCCAGCTCTGCTACCTTGGCAGAGAGAGATGATTTGGCAGCGGTGGCTAGGTCCAGGTTTTGAAGAAGGTCTTGAAAGATTTGGATTAAGGAAGTGTTCTTTAGGGAGTCCTCCTCCATCCGTGACAGCATGGCCCTCATAGTAGAGGTCAAGCCTGAGTCAACGAAGAGACTTGGAGGAGGCTTCAAGGCGGCCTTGAGGCGGTCAGAAAACCCCGACCTCCACAACTCTCCAGGCTCTAGGTTGGTCAGATTCTTCTGAGGAGCGGTGGGGGGAGCTGGACACGGAGAAAAAGGAGGGACTTGAGCATCAGTTCTCGCCACCTCAACACTTGTTGAGCTGTTGCCAAGAATGATATCTCTCCGTCTTCTTTTGGGAGCCTCGGGCTCAAGAGGAGCATCGTCTTTTGATTTTTCCTTTGCAGACTTCTTGGGAAGAAATTTCTTGTATTCGGCGGAAGTCATGCTGACTGCAAACGAGGGTCAAAAGTTTCAAATCAAGATACTACAAATAAGCTAAGACAAGTATAAATTATATAAACTTGAAGTACATACCAAGCTCATAAATGGCATCGTCCCCAAATTTATCTACTATCCGACTTAAATCAATGATGCTATAATCATCGACATATTCAATTAGAACGCGCACCGCCAACCTTTCTGAGTTGGAAAGAGCGGTCAAAGGGGTGGCATAATCTTTAGGACGCCTTCGATAATGTTTCTGCGTCCAATACAGCTCGAACTGACATGAAATATTTCCGTCGTCTAACAACTCCTTGCCAAACCACGGAAGAGAGTCGGAACGAGAGGCCACTTTGAAATAGGCATTTTTGAAGCCTTTGAAGGATTGGGAGTAGGGAATGTAGATACCCCTACCAGGAGTACCTCGAAGGGTAACCCACCCCTTTCTTTCTCTTGCCTCGGCACCAGTTCGAGCTGTATATACATCAAAGAGAAAATAAAAGAGAGAGACTGTACAGGGTAGGCAGAGGTAAGAGCATACTTGCTCGAAGCCTCGGATGAAAGCCCAAGAATTGGGGTGAAGTTGTGAGGGTGCTACCCTAATACGTCGGAGCACTGCCATCTGAAAGTCGGTAAACGGAAGCCGAATTCTGAGTTTGGTAACCAGGTCCCGGTAAAAATAGAAAAAGCAAGGCTCGTCCAATATAGGACCTGTACATACCGGATGATCACCTGCGAGAAGAATGTCGACCCCACTAGGGTTTCCAAAAGGGAGTTGGGTTACGTCGGCCGGTGTCATAACGGACCGCATTTGAAGAATCTCGAGAAGGACCCAATTCTGAACGTCAGAATTTTCCATTATCACATCCCTGGAACACGAAGGAGTAGGGTCAGAATAAAAATCAACCTGATACGACCCCGGGTCATCTAGGTCAGGCGGTAAGGAGCTTGGGCTCCAAGAAAAAGGGACAGAATCATCAGAGCTACTAATGAGATCGACGAAAGGCACCCGACTGGATGCCGAATCATCGAAGTTTGAGGGAACATCCAACGTGGGAAAACCAAGTTCGGATGAGGAAATACTTGAAGAGCTATCACTCAAATGAAAAGATGGGATCTGGCTTAGGACGGAGCCCGGACCTGGAGCTAGTTGTAAGGGTGGTAGAATGTACGATAGAGGAATTGGCTCGGGAGAGGAACCCAACCCAAAATTCGATGGTTTAGGGATTGAGTAGGAAACACTTCTATCAAAGTTAAGTTGAGTGTGTTCACCCCTTCTTCCCCTCCGACCTTTACCTCTCCTACCACGAACACCTCGGGAGGCCCGATGACCTCCTCGGTGGCTTCAGAGAAGCTACTGGAGCTTCTCCTCTTCGGTGTATTCTTTACCGTAGAACCAGTACTGAACGGATCTGGGCAACTCCTTTATCATTTCCTCAGATATTTCCCCCTATCATTTCAGCCACTGGCCGCATTAGAACTACCAGGAATGTCCATTATCCACTTCAGAATGGGAAGTTCAAAAAACACTCCTCTCCAACAGGAAAATGAACAAATATGTGAATCAAAAAGTCTGCAATGAAAAAGAAAGGTACCTGGTCTGGTTAAGGACTGAGGAGAAGATTAATGAATGAAGAATGCCTTGACAACGGGGAGAGACCCAGAAAACTCAAAGAAATGTGTCTGAAGGTGTAAGAGGAGGCAGTAGAAAGTAAGAATCTCCAATCAATTTCAAACTGATATTTAAAGTGCGAAGAAGCATGAAGCGCGAAGGCCAAGAGGTTTTCCAAATGGCTGTAGAACAAGGGATAGAAAGGGAATTTCACCCTGCACGCCCTGTATGTCCTGCACGCATTCAATGCATTCAATCATGACCTACGCCAAGCTCAACATAGCATACCCTGCACGATGCACGAATTGCCAATAGGTGGAGTACACGTGGATCGTTGTAACCGTCACCGCAGGCGTGAAATGAAAGTCATGGAAGTGCGATAAGACCAAATTCCGACATCTAAAACTCAATGACGTCATGAGTTCGAATAAGACTTCTTGAATGAAAGTTCAAATCCGGCTACGACCTTCGACTTGGTTGATACGAGTAAATCAAAGGTTGGAGGTGGAAAACAAGCTTGAGTAAAAGTTGACATGCAAAAAAAAAAACTTGGTGTCAAGTGATAGCAACGGGAAAGGTCGACTAGCGTTACACGTGATCTTGGCAAAGACAGTTCTGAATTGGAAAGAGGATGTCAAAACAAGATGAAATTCGAGGTCAGAATTGCTAACTGAACAAACCGAAGTTGAAAACCACCTCGGCATTCCGACCTACGGGATACCGAGCTGGGGGGCAACTGTTACGGATATGGACCAGGTATCCCAACTGCCGCCCAGAAGAATTCACTAAGAGATTCTCAAGCATCTCAACAGCTTGGAACAGTCACAGATACAGGGCGCAAAAGGTGGATGGGATCTCAACAAGAGGGCGGTTATATCCGACTAAATGGGGGAGTTCAGAGGGCCAAAACCTAGGAAGGTAATCCTATAAATAAGAGCTCAAAGACCCCAGGTACTCACTTTCGAATGATTAGCTAATCCCACTCACATTGAGCACACACCACTCCTTGGTTGTAAAACTTATTGCTTGTGCACAGTGATTGGGACGTCGGCTTTAAGCCTAGTATTCAATTGACATACAATACCTTTGAGCGCATACCATACAGTATAGCAATACGGTCTATCTTGGACCTAACAGTTATAAATATAGTATTACATAATTTAGCGGTTACAGTGATAAGGTTTTTAATAAAGGGGTGGTAAAATGAGTTGTTTAACCTGCTTTTTTGGTGAGTTGTGTTGAACATTTCAACCCAACACAATGAATTCTTTATTAAGGTGGGCTAAAGTGTTCAACCCACAAGTTAATTATTTTTTTAATACTATTTTTAGTATAATGTAACAAGTATGTTTTATTTGTCATGCCAAGTTTGTATGATATTAAATTCTTTTTTAGTTCTCTCTACAAAAGATGGATTTATGAAGAAGGTTAACAAAAATGAATGGGAGTGTAAAATGAAATTATATAACACTATAAAACATAAAATACTATTCATTGGCAATGTACCAAAAAAATAGTATTTATTTTTTATTTTTTATTATTTAAACGGATTGACCTACAATAAAAGAGAGTGGATTAATGTTTTCAACCCACTTAAAAAATACTTTTTTCTACGGAAAAATTCCGTAGAAAATAAAGTTTTCGATGGAATTATCGACAAAAATGAAGCCGTCAAATATTTCTTCGTGGCTAACAATTTTTTCGACGAAATTAATTTTCGTAGAAAATATTCGACGGAATAATTTCTGCGAAAAGTTTCGACGGAAAAATAATTCGGTCGAAAATTTTCGACGAAAAATGAATGAAATTTCGTAGAAAAATCTTGTATTAATTTTCAAGAGAAAATAAATTCCGTCAAAGATTTTCGACGAAAAATGAATGAAGTTTCGTCAAAAAATCTTGTAATAATTTTTGACAGAAAACAAATTTCGTCAAAAAGTTTCGACGAAAAATGAATGAAATTTTGTCGAAAAATCTTGTAGTAATTTTCAACAGAAAACAAATTCGGTTGAAAATTTTTGACGGAAAATGAATGAAATTTCGTCGAAAACTATTGCCTCAATTTTTGACAGAATTGCTTTTCCCTCAAAATATATTTTTTATTTAATCTCTATCTAAAAAATTAATACCAATTTATGTTTTGCACCTTATAAACAAATATAATGAAAGTAAATAATATGGGTGTTAATGGGCCAAGCCGAGCTGAGCTTTAGTCTTAAGAGGCTAAGCCTATGTTTAAATGTGTCAGCCTGACTAAGCATGTTACCTGTTATGAATATAATTATTGGCTTATGGCTTGACTTATTTACAAAAAATAAAAGTCTGGTTTAGCTTGTTAGCCTATTTAAAAAATAAGATAACAAAAATTTATCCAAACTGAATATACAATCAACAGCACTAGTAATTACATAAATATTCATAAATTCAATGTATATCCAAACAACATAATATAGAACAAAATCATTC
The DNA here is from genome assembly GCA_032173675.1 of Gastrolobium villosum. NCBI lineage: Eukaryota > Viridiplantae > Streptophyta > Magnoliopsida > Fabales > Fabaceae > Gastrolobium > Gastrolobium villosum. The sequence continues at coordinate 19,262 of JAVKPL010012408.1, read as the reverse complement.
AAAAAGTCTGTTTAATCAATAAAATTGGGCGAAATGGATTGAGGAGAGAGAGAAGGCTATTACAAGCAATATAAAAAAATATAAGATAAAAATAAAAATTAATATACTAAGCCAGCCTGAGAGGCTCCAAGGCCGAGCTTTTCAATTAGAGCCTGAGGCCTTTTTATTAAAAGATCTTTTATACAAGTCCAAGCCTGGTTCCAACAACTAATTTTAGACATGTAAGCTCAGGCCTTCACGAGCCGAGTCAAAGGTTCCTGGTTCGTTTAGCACCCCTAGTAAATAACATATAAAAACCATATTATCTCAATATAATTATGTGTACAAAAGTCCCTATTATACACTAATGAAAAGGGTCTTATATATACAAAAGTCCCTGTCATATACTTATCAAAAAAGTATTATATGTATAAATGTCTAAGACATATACTAATCAAAAGGGACATACATATACAAAAGTCTCTACCATATACTAATCAAAAGAGTCTTATATGTATAAATATCCAAGGCATATACTAATCAAAAGAGACATACAAATACAACAATTCCTGTCATATACTAATCAACAGAGACTTATATATATAAATGCCAAAGACAAATACTAATAAAAAGGGACATACATATACAAAAGTCCCTGTCATATACTAATCAAGAGAGTCCCACATCTATAAATGTCCAAGACATATACTAATCAAAAGGGACATACATATACAAAAGTCCCTATCATATACTAATCAAAGGAGTCTATGTACAATAATCCATGTCATATACATCCAAACAAGATGCAAAAGTCATGCTGGTGGATGACCTGTATTATCATGGTCATCACCTAGGTCCTGAGATGGGGGCTGAGTCTCGTCGACACCCTCAGTATCTAATAATGCTTCAAGAAGCCTTTGCATAAGCTTCTCCATTTTTTTCATTCGCCTCAGCATCATAGCCATAAGACTATCCTATTGCTCAACCTTTTTTCTCTTGCTATGCAACCCTCTACTGTTGTTGTGCAGCCTTTTTCTCTTGCTGTGCAACTGTACCCTGTAACTGTGTAATTAATGTGTGCATCCTGTCATGCTCCTGCTAGGACACTCTAAGTGGTAGCTTGTTGGAGAACCGAGATTGCTTATATGCTCCTGCCTGTGTACCTAAACTGTATACACATCCTTTACGGTTAACCCCACCAGCTGCTTGCAAGATTAATTCATTATCCGAGGCAGCATGCTAGCATCCTCTCTTGGAGTGACCTGACTGTCTCTCTCTTCCCTCAGTCTTGGAAAGCCACCCTAAAATGTACATAGAAAGTATTGATGTGTTAAAGTCAAGTGCATTAAAACTAATTAGGTTTCAAAATTAATATAATATTGTAAAAATCAATAATACTCAGCTATTGCCTTTGCCTTGTCATTGCACCACCTGTCACGATCATCTTTAGATGTGTGTGTATGCTTGAAAACATCCCAATCCATGGAGGACGGATCTGTGACCCCATCTGCCTGCTGCGTGATATAAAACATAAAATAATAGGAACATAATACGCTAAGTATAAAAAAGACTTACCTATTTAATTACTACATGCATATGCTATTATTAGTATTATTACCAACCACCTTGCATGCTCAGTAAATGGAATTGAACCTCAGAATGTGAAGGTCCATCAAATTTGGACCTGTTCCTCTTATTTGTTTTAGCCATTTTCTTCCATTTTTAATCAGTCCAATGGACCTTCAAACCATCAAGTAGATTTTGAGTCATCCAAGATGTATCACCATATCCATTTCTTATCAAATTCATGTGATTTTTAATTATGTTAGTGGCTTTGGTCTTGTATGCTTTATCATGTGGTTTTCGACGGAAACTGATTTCCGTAAAAAATCATAAATTTAATTTCTTTTTGATTTATTTTTGAAAAACAATTTTCGACGGAATTCGTTTTCCATCTAAAATTTTAGACATAATTCGATTTCCATCAAAAAATCATAAACTTATGTCAAAAACAGATATTCTTTTAAAGTTTTTGACGGAATTCATTTTCTGTCAAAAAATTTCAACGGAAAATAATTTTCGTTGAAAATTGTTGACAGAATAATACTTCCGTTGAAAGCTTCGACGGAATACTTTTTCCGTTGAAATATCCGTATTTAATTTTGATAGAATATTTTTTTCAAAAAAATTCGTCAAAAACTTGGACCTTTCTTGTAGTGTTAAAATGTGGGTCAACCTACCTCCCTCGTTATCAACTGATTGGAGCAAATTCAATCATATTGTGAGCTCTAATTCTAGTGGTCCTCATAATTTTTAATAATGATGAAATAGTTTTATTTTTTTGATAGAGATTTTTTATATATTAAAATAAATATTTGCATGCCCAAGTTGAACCAAAATATAATAATTTTTGAACTTATACTTCGTAAAACTCTTCAACTTTTATACGAAATTGGGTTATTATTATTTACACTCATCAATTTGTAGATGTAGCGTAATTTCATATAAGCTCACAAACCATTAAAACTCTTGCAATGGAAACGCTCTTACAAAAAGTCCATAGATGTTTGAATCATTGAGGATCAAAGGTTGATTTAGGATATGAGGACAAACAATGTCTACGAAAGAGACAGTCACAAGCAGTGATAGATCACTGAACACAAAAAACTTCAAGGAGCCAAAGGAAATGTGCATATGCACATTATTACAACAAACAGGGATTAGGATTTCAAAGAAAATACTTGTGAGGTTAAACTCCCTATTAATAGAGTGTTTCTTACTAGAATTGGAATTTTCATGATTTAATTAGTGAAAACTGTCTAAGCTAGAAAATTATGTTGTCATTTCGCCCATGCTTGGAAAAATTATCTAAGAGTTTGTTTTCATGTCATGTTAATGAGGAATTATGATTATGGTTTGGTCAGTTGATGTTAGTGTGTGGAAATATGCTTAGAGTGGGAGTTAAATGCGATTGGAATAAAGATTAAAGTTTAAAAATTGTAAAAGAATTGTATGAACCTTAATCTACCCTATTCGGCCACCTTATAAATAAGGAGTGAGAGTGTATTTAATTAATATTTGAATGGTGTTTAAGGGTATTTATATGTATTAGGGTGTGATGAAATAGTTGAATTAGTAAGTAAAAGTTTGAAGTTATGGTATTTGGCATGCTAGGGTTTCGGCCATATAGTGGTTTAATAGGTTAGAAACCTAGCTAATTAATAATGAAACCTAGAACTAATTTGAAGTGTGTTAACTAAATTCAAGGTATTATACGTCTGACTTGTGGTATGGGCATGAAATTGTCAAGTATGTTAAGTTAATGAGATTGTAATGTGTAACAGCCCGTGTTAACCCGGTTTGTTAACATACTATCGTATTAAGCCATGCTTAATTAAAATGCGGAATAACTTTTTCTTTAATTCAATTATGACGTCATTAACCTTAGCCAACTTGATTACTTAATCAATTTCATGAAATAATGACTGTATTTAAATTGCAAGACAACTAACTGAATACCTCATATATAAATATAAAGTGAATATCTAAAGTAACGGATCTACAACACGTAGTCCGAACAATATCCTGATACATTAATCAACTAAAGTCTAAAAACATAAAGACAAGTCAATGTGGCATGGACAAACCCCATGCTCAGCAAATAAGGCACATAGCCCCAACAGCAGTCTCAACTCAATATCATAAAAATAACAGAAAACATAAACAACAACCAATATCCAGTCATGTCAGCATATACAGCAATATCTAACTCAGCTCTGGCCTCCTGCCACTAGGAGTCTCAACCCCTAGGTTCCCTGAACCTGAAATAAGCGTCCCCAAACGTGGGGTGAGATCTCTAACAAGAAATCTCAGTAAGACAAGGGGTCCTCAAGGATCTTCCACCCCAAGCTCACTTACATGTGCAATATAAGTTCTAAAAGCAGTAATTTCCAGTATAAGTTCCAAAAGTATGCAGTGCAACAAATATTCATGCCATATGAGTTATCACTATTCTACTGGTCAGAGAAATGCAGGAATACGTCTATTACCCACATAGTAAGTACGAGGAACACCGCTTGCACCTCACCCACAGCCTCACGCTATTGTATGTACCACATACTCAGGCTTACCGTATAGGTGGACTCAAATGCATATCATAACAGCACATTGCATATAACATCTCAACAGCATTTCCAAAACATCAAAAGCATGTAACACAACATGCATAAGACCATCTCCCCATGGGACATGGTGGAACCACAACATGGCTAAATCGAGGACACAAAAGCTTACCTTGCAAGCAATCAATCCAAGCCAAGAGTCCAACCACTCTCACAGTCCAAACACAGCAGTATCATAATCTGTTATGGACCAAAAATATATCATTAAATATGCACCAAGCATACAACTTAAAGACCACGCATTTCCATTACGTTTTACGTCTTAAGACTTCCAACAAAGCTATAAGCCCTTAATCACATGATTTTAACTCAGTTCATTAATTACAGAAGTCCAACTTCCTTAATCTAGGGTCCACAAACCCCCAATAGCCTACTGTATGAACAGTGCAGCTACTGTTCTTCGAAATCCCAGAATATCTGGATATTCCTCCGGTGCATATCCGGATATGCAATATCCGAATATCTTACTGACCATATCCGGATATACAATATCCCCATATCCCCATATCGGATATCCAATATCCGGATATCTGTTCGACAAATATCCGGATATTTCACGACAGAATGCAGTTTCTGCATTTCGTGAATATCTAGTCCAAAGGTCCAACTTTTAACACCTGTATATGTCCAAGGATCCATTTTTAAGCATATACAAGTTCACTTATGTGTTGGTTACTTCATTTTAACCTTTAGCATGCAAAGACATCATCTTTAAGTCATTAAAACTCATGATCATGGTTAGGCCACTTACCCCAAAGCTCAAAATAGAGGAATGAAGACTCTTGGAGCTCACCAACAGCTCCTCAAACTCAGACCAAGTAGGAGCACGAAAATGGCACCTCCAAGGTGGGTTCTTGCACCAAAAGATGACTCCTTGGCACCATCAATGCCAAGCCAAAGGTTCAACCCACTCAAGCTCACCAACTCAGCCCACCATCCTCACACACAGCAGCTGGATCACCAAGAAAATGCTACTTCTCACCCTCACAAAGCCACCCACAAGTGTTTACAAGGAGGAAATGTGAAGAGAATCAAGAAAGATGACAACTTGGCTCAAGAAATGGATGGGAAGAGAAAGGAGCAGAAAATATGCTCAGCCACCACAAAAACGCACGTAGCAAATGGTAGTTACCTAGAGTTTTGGGCCAACTAATGAATATATATGCAAATGGTCACTTAACGCGCAATATTAGTATTAATAGCTACGCAAAAAATTTTAATCCTAAACTTTGGAATCTTAACCTACTCATTTTTCTAAGATTTGTCATATTTTTATTTTATTTTTCGGAGCACCTTTCTGGTACGTGCTTTTCCATAGCCAGTATCAGTTCTGGCATCAGATCTCATTATTTTGACTTGAAACTCGTTTTACAAGTCCTACATATTATTATAGTAATTATCATGCACTTATTATAATTTTCCGGGATACTTCACTAGTACGCATTTATACCGGGTAGCAGAACCGGTATCTGCGCTTTTCACCCGAAAAGTGACTTTCAGCATTATTACTCACTTACTATAATTATTAGAGCCTCATAATAATTATTAGGGTAAATTATGGAATTATTTCCTAATTATAATATTTATTTAATTAATCTCCTTAATTAGCGGTGCGGGTTCTTACATAATATGTATCGGGTGATACGGTGATTCCGGATCAGGATTCTGTGCATTTTACGAAGATTACTTGTAACTCAAGTAAACGTGATATAGAAGCACTGAGAGGTAAGATCTTGGTTTAGGAGTTTTCTCCGGGTATATTGTTCAATCATAGTTCGTTTGGATGATGGTTCATATGAGTATATATTGTGATGAATGTAGATGCTTAGTATAGTTGCATCCATGTAGCTCATGCATATGTTATGATATGATGATGTATTGGGACATGCTAGGTTATGATATGATGTAAGATGATAGATTGTGACATGATGTGATGGGATATAATTGAGATATAGACACAGAGTGTATTGGGTGCACATCTAATCTTAGTGTATATGGTGCACATTATATCTCTTATATATTTCATACAGACATAGAGTATACTGGTGCACATGTGATCTTAGTGAATTGGGTTCACAATTGAGCTAGAGACAAAATGTTCGGGGTGCACGTGTAATCTTAATGAATTGGGTTCACAAATTAAGCTAGAAACAAAGTGTACTAGGTGCACTTGTGATCTTAGTGTACTGGGTGCACATTTTATGACAGTAAATATTTGATTTATATGGGTGTTGTGATTTGAGGTATATAATGTGTGTTATGCTATGTTATCTGACATTCCTTGCAGGAAATGAACTCGTGGGTGGAGACTACTTCATAAACATGAGCTTATTGAGATTCATTTTCACCCAGTGCTATGAGGATATATTTCAGGTACTCTACTAGCAGGTGAGCCCTCTCAGGGCAAGGGACCCGCACAGGGTTAGAGCATTCAAGATGGATGAAGATTTATGTTTTGGGATATCTATATTTTGTGGGAATGTTATAGTATCATGCATTATTATATAGGCAGATATGTACTTTGGATGGATGATTGTATTTATATGTTTTGGAAATCATGATATGTCAGGATTATGTATATGATGTATATTATGCTGCGAGATATTATCAATAATATGAATAGGTCATTAGGTGATGGGATTTATATGTTATCAGGTACAAGATTTACTAGTGGTATTCAGTCCCAAGTGGTCTAGTTTGCAACCATTATGCTTTCCGTGGGACTCTATCCAGAATGGTACGTGATATTATATTCGAGTAGTGATATGATCATTAAATATGGTCACAGGGTGTCGTCAAATAGGGATTATGTACATGTATGTGACTGTACAGATTTTAGATAATTGAAAAATAAACTAGGAATGGTAATTTACTTAATGTAAACATAAAGGAAAAAGTTAAGTCTTCTACTACTTTAAACAAGTATGTTGTGCTGTTAAGACCATATGTTAGTTAACAAACCGATTATTAAATTAGGGCATTACATCCGAGTTACGACAAAGCTTTTTTGGAGGTTTTGAAGTCGTGAAACACTTACGAGACTTTAAGGGTTAGTTGAGAGAGATCCAATGAATCAAAAGGTAAGGCAAGGGTGTAGTAGAGAGATCACTGGATTCGGTTGATCCCTACACTACTCCAGCGACTGAGAGACGATGGATGGTGGCGGAGCCAGCAGTTGTTGCAAGAGCAGAGTTATAACATCGTCCCTGTTTATTCTATCTTAGTTCTATGGAGCCTTTATCTTTCTTTGTTATTTTTTTTATTCAAGTATGAGCTAAATTGTCTATAATTGGGTGAGAGAGTTCTCGTATTTTAATGTAACCATGTTTGCCTAAATTTTTTTATGTAATTTTCCATTAGTTTTTTAATCAAGATTAAAATTGTATCTAATCTTGTTGACTTATCGAGAGAAAGCTGCAAGTGTTCTAGGGTTTGGGCTATAGAGATATAGGTGAACCTGGAAAAGTTATTAAACATTGTGGATTAACTAATTAAATTAGTTAATAGTAGGTAAAGAGATCATTTACACCAAAAAATCATATGGAGCTTGCAGTTAATGGATTTATAACTCCACTAGCCATAGAGATATGGGAACTAGTATACATGTACTATTGGTGAGAGCCCTTGCATACATGAGTGTTCTAATTACTGATGGATAATTGCTATAGCATTGTTGCTGCATTCTGTTGAAATTGCAATACTGGGAAAACTGATCCCAATATATCTTTGAATACTTGAAACTTATATATTTAATTATTTTCATAGTTAATCAGTATTCTTAGCTTAGTTTAATCATTAGTCATTAGTTTAGTTTAAAACAATAATTATTATTGTTACTTTATTGATTCACCTAGAGTTGTAGCTTTACTTAATCTTTGTGGGAATGATACTTAGACTCACACATCCACTTTATTACTTGTGACACGTGCACTTGCGTACTTGTGTGATATATATATATATATATATATATAGGTAAAATCATTTCTGCAGCCGCTTTACGTATAATAACGATAGGTGTATGGTTATAATTCCCCACATTTAATGCTTTCATCCTTTGTATGGTTATGATTCCCCGCATTTAATGTTTTCAAGTATATATATGGCAAGTATTTGATTGCTGCACGTACGACAGCTGTAGAAATGTAAACCCTATATATATATATATATATATATATATATATATATATATATATAATTGCAAAATTGTACAACAGTTGTATCTCAAGTAACTCATTTACATTCACTTACATACATACTTGAACAATATAATAACCCTAATTATATGATTTTTAAATTATGATGAGGATCTTATGGTCATAAATAGAATGAGAATAAAATTCCAAGAATTTGGATACCCATATTGAGGGTATTCCAGTCAGGTGAATTTTCATCTACTGTTTTTTTGACTGCTGACCCAGTAATAGACTGCAGAATAGCTCCAGTATAGTGAATTTAATTTAGAGAGCTATCCTAATGATATGAATATCATAAATGATGTGAGCACAAGATTTGATGAAGTTTTATACCCATGATGGGGTATTTTAGAAAATTCATTTCTGCCGGGTATTTTGTATTGTTGTAGAAGCAGCCGGTAGAATCCCGGAATGAGAAAAAGATGAGAAAATGGAAATAAAGACCAATATATGCCTAACAAGTCATAATTAGACCAAAAATGTTAAAGTTAAGAAGATTATGAAATTCGGGTACAGTTAAGAACATCGGTAAAGACTATAGTGCAATTAAACAACGGTTAGTGGATCTGTGATCGACTAATCAAATTTTTAAGTTATGCACATGATAGTTAGAAAAAATTAATGTTAAGTACTTAAAGTTAGAGTCTTGGGAGTTTCCGGGTAAAAATTTGACGACAGTTCAATTAAAAATTACACCAGATCCCACTAAAGGTCAAAGGCCACTTAAGTGACATGGCACCCCTCATTAGGGCACCCTCCTCTCCTTCCCTTCCATTTCTGCTCAGCAGCCCTTTCATTCCTTCTCTCTCTATATTTCAAATTTTGAAAACTCTCTCACTTCTCTCTAAGATTTCTTCACCTAAATCTCTCCAAACCACAAAACCTCCCTCATCAAAGTTGTTCCTCTCACTCTCCTCTTCACAACCAGACCATTTTTATGGTATGGAGCCAAAATTTCGTAGCCCATAGCTCCTTGGACAGCCACAGTTTTGTGAAGAAAGATGGCCATAGAGTTGTGTTTTTAAACTCTCTTGAAGAACTACACTTGTTTGCTTGGTTCCTTTAGTTTTGGGTAAGTTCTCTTGATTTTTTTCATGAAAAACCTCATCTTTCTTCTTGTGTTCTTGAGCCTAACTCATGAAGGTTGCTTCTTTCTTAAAGGAGGGTTCTTAGTGGAAAAAGGTGGAGACTTGAGCTAAAGGAGGAACCTTGAAGATGTAAGCTCCCACTTGAGAAATATGAACCAAAAAGCCTCCCTTTTTCTTGTTGAGTGCCTTAGTTTTGATATTTTCATGAGGATAAAATTGTTTAGAATTTTGTAAAGTAATGGTTTGAAGAAGATCTAATGTGCCTCTGGCATATGTAGTTTTCCAAGTTAAAAATGATGAGAATTAAGTCATAAAAGAGCACTTTTTATACAAATTTGCTGATTATATTGAATTTTCTATCTCAATGACATTTCTCACCTATTTATTATGATTATATAGGGAGAAAAGGTGGAAATTACGAAAAGCTTGGTGATGTGACTCCAAACGGTGGAAATTCCATGTTGTATAAAAATCAGTGGGCCAAATTCCAGAGAAGTGGCGCAACTTAGCGCCACTCTGGCGCAAGTTGGTGCCACCATTCAGGGCCAACATCCAGATTGTTGGCGCGGTCCAGCGCCACAATGGCGTGGACTCGCGCCACAATGGTGTGGACTCGCGCCAGTTTACGAATTTCACATACCGTGTTCTCAAAAGGGCATTTTTGGAAGAAGGAAATGAGGCGTATAAATAGGATGCTTTACACAGATTAGGGATCCTAATTTCTTCAAAAACAGTCGTCGTGCTCGGAGGGAGAGCCCTGTGCAGATTCCGTTCATCTCTTGTTCTTCATTTATTCAATTTTCAGTTTATGTTGAATATTGAGATTTTAGCCATGATAATGGTTGGCTAAGTTCTTTTTTATTGTAGTTAGGGTCACAAACCCTATGTGAACCCTTATTACAACGGATTGGTTTATAATTATTCGTTTATATAATTATCTTTATCTCTACCCTGTGCATAATTTCTGTCTTCTTTGTTAGAACTAATCAATCTAATAGTTGATGATAGTTTGAGGGTTAGAATCCTAGATAGGAATATTGGGTTTTGATTTTGAAAGGGGGTAGGATAACAATTCATATGCATGCTAGGAATAGATGTATACTTGATTGCAGATGCTTAAATTATTGGGTTCATTGCTTAATGCCATGAGAAAAATTGCAAGGTATTGGGGTTCCAATTGGGGTTAAAGAGTTAATCTTGCAAGGAATTGAGGGTTAACTACTAAATATTTATAGATAATAATTTATCTGAATAATTATATAAATGAGTATTGTAAATCAATCTAGAGTAAGAAGCGAGAATCATTTGGTGAGTGCACTCTAGCTATAATGCCTTCTCATATTTTTACAAAATCAATCTCTGTTTTATTTTCATAACAAAATTCCTAAAATACGTTTTTATTTTAGTTCTTATTATTACTCAAAATCAATAATATTTGTCACACTTATTTGAACTATTCCCATCTTAAAAAGAACGATTATTTGATATTTGATCACAATCCCCGTGGAGACGATACTTTTCTTATCACCGTATTACTTGTGCGATCGGTACACTTGCCGGTGAGCATCAAGTTTTTGGCACCGTTGTCGGGGATTGATGTTTCTCATATCATATAATCTTGATCTTTAAGATTGGATTGTGATTATTTTTTTTATTTTTTTATTTTTGTGTGATATTTGAAAAGTGCCACTAATCTCTTTTCTGAGTTGTATGCGAGGTAAAATTGCAGAATTTCCATTTGATTCGGAAATTACAAAGACTGAAAAGAGAAACAGAAAACTTGCTCGGAAGAAGTTTGCATTCAACGAGTTAGAGACTCTGTATGAAGAAACACAAATCATGGCAGGAAACAATGATGCAGATAATCCATTCATGGATACTATTCTGACTCCATCTTTCAACTGGCCCAACTCGAGCATTTTTCAGCCTGATGTTGCCAACAACAATTGGGAACTCAAGTCTTCCAATATTCAATTGGTGGAGAGAGCTCAGTTTGGTGGAGAGGAGAATGAAGACCCTCACAGGTTCATAGACAGATTCTTGATGATTTGTGATTCAACCAAATATCCTCAGGTATCCAATGATGCAATCCGGTTGAGGTTGTTCCCTTTTGTTGTTAAGGGAAAGGTTCTTAATTGGTTGGAAAGGCAGCCTGCAAGAAGCATTCCTACATGGGATGATTTGTCTCAAAAGTTCTTTGCTGAGTTTTTCTCAATGGAGAGATACAATCAGATGGTGAATGATATCACAAATCTCACTCTAGCTGAGGTTGAAACTATGTTTGCAGCATGTAACCGATTTAAGGATTTAATGAGGAGGTGTCCTCATTATAGCTTGACTACTAGTAATCAGGTGAGAATCTTCTTCAACTGTTGTAAACCCGAAATTCGGATGGTGTTGAATGGTGCAACAGGTGGTAGTATTAAATCCTTGAGAGCAAATGAGACTCTGGAGCTGATTGAAAGAATGGCTGCTAATGAAAGTGAAGGATTTTCAGCCAAGCCTAAGAGAGGTATCCTTCAACTAGATGGCAATGATGTGCTATTAGATGAAAATAAATTATTATCTCAGTAGATGGCAAATTTGACTTCAAGGCTCGATAAGATGCAGCTTTCTAGTGTTCAAGCTCAAGCCGCTTCTGTTGTTTGTGAATATTGCAAGGACAATCATGAATCTAATGAATGTCCTTCTTTGCTATCTTCTGATCCTCCTCAACAAGTGCATGTGAATGGCATTTGGTATGATCAAAGACCTCTGCCACAAAATATTCCAAGGAATTAGAATTTTTCTTCTGGAAGTAATAACTTTCAAATGAGGGTGCAGGGAACTAGTCTTGATTTCAAGTCTAACAACTATTTGCAGCCCCCACCAATACTGAATCTTCTGATTTGGAGAAACTAGTAGGACAAATGACTCAACATTCTAGTGCTTTCATGGAGGAAACTAGAGCTAACACAAAGAACACAAATGCCTCTATCAGAAATTTGGAGAATCAAATTGGCCAACTAGCTAAACAAATTTCTGATAGAACTCCATGTACCTTTCCTAGTAACACAATTACCAATCCGAAGGATGATTGTATGGCTATCACAACTCGAAGTGGTAAAGTGGTAGCAGCTCTAGAAAAGCCAAACATAAATATGGGGACTGATGAGAAGCTTAAGGAGCCAGAAAAAAGAAGTGGTAATTCATTCTGATGATGAGAAGCCTCTTCAGAAAGGTGAGGAAGAAGAGCAACCCATTGTTCCTAAAAAGAAGAATTTTGAGTTGAGTCCTGAATATGTGAGAGCCATGGCACCTTATCCTGAAAGATTCAAGAAAGATGCTCAGAAGCAACAATATGCCAGATTTCTTAATATCTTCAAAAATTTGCATGTTAATATACCTTTTGCCGAAACTTTGGCTAATATGCCTAATTATGCCAAGTTTGTGAAGGACTTGTTATCAAGAAAGCACAAGCTGCAGGAATGTCAGACAGTAACACTCACTGAGGAGTGTAGTGCCATAATACAGAAGAAGTTTCCTCCCAAGCTTCGTGATCCAGGGAGCTTCAACATTCCAATTGCTATTGGTAATACTGATGTCGGCAGAGCATTGTGTGATCTTGGGGCAAGTATAAATTTGATGCCATTATCTGTTTGTAAATCTCTGAGAATTACTGAATTAAAACCCACTATGGTCTCTCTTCAACTTGCTGATAGATCTTTGAGGAGGCCGAGTGGTATTGTTAAAGATGTTCTAGTTAAAGTGGACAAGTTCATCTTCCCAGCAGATTTTATGGTGTTGGATATGGAAGAGGGTACTCAAATGCCTCTATTGTTGGGTAGACCTTTCTTGGCTACTGCTCGGGCCATGATTGAAGTTGAAAATGGGAAGCTTGAGTTAAGAATGAATGAGGAGACTATCACCAACAAAGTCTTTGACTCCATGAAACAATCTTATGATAAAGGTGATTGTTTTAGACTTGATGTTCTAGAGCAAGTGGTGGAAGAAGAAATATCTTCTAGTCAAAAGCTTGATGAAGAACTTGAAGCGCATGAAATTGTTCCTTTTAAGGAAGAAAAGAATGAGGAGTTTGAAGTTCTTGAGAAGAAAGATTCTGAAAAGGAAGATGGTACCCCAAAAGTGGAGTTGAAAGAGCTTCCTAAAACTCTTAAATATATCTTCTTAGGTGATGAGGACACTTACCCCGTTATCATTAATAAGGGATTATCTTCTAAGCAAGAAAGAAGACTGATTGAAGTGCTAAAAGAACATAAGACTGCCATAGGGTGGTCTATTTCTGATTTGAAGGGTATAAATCTCTCATTTTGTTTTCACAAAATCCTCATGGAGGATGAGCTCAGACCAGTAAGGCAGCCTCAAAGGAGGCTTAATCCAACAATGAAAGAGGTGGTGAGAAAAGAAGTGATGAAACTTCTTGATGCTGGTATGTTTTACCCGATTTTGGATACTGCTTGGGTGAGTCCAGTGCAAACTATTCCGAAAAAGGGAGGTATCACTGTAGTCCATAATGAGAAAAATGAACTTATTCCGACCAGAACTATTACTGGTTGGAGAATGTGTGTGGATTACCGGAGGTTGAATGCTGCCACAAGGAAGGATCACTTTCCACTTCTTTTTGTTGACCAGATGTTAGAAAGATTGGCGGGTCATACTTATTACTGTTTCCTGGATGGATATTGTGGTTACAACCAAATCCCAGTCGCACTAGAAGACCAAGAGAAAATAGCCTTCACTTGCCCGTTTGGAGTATTTGCTTATAGACGAATGTCATTTGGTCTATGCAATGCACCTGCTATATTTCAGAGGTGCATGCTCACCATCTTTTCTGACTTGGTGGAGAAAAATCTTGAGGTATTTATGGATGAATTTTCCATTTTTGGCTCTTGTTTTGATTTATGTTTGCATAATTTAACTCATGTTCTAAAAAGATGCCAAGAAACTAATCTTGTACTTAACTGGGAAAAATGTCAATTTATGGTACAAGAGGGAATTGTTTTAGGTCATAAGATATCTGAGAAAGGGATTGAGTTTGATGAAGCAAAATTGATGTTGATTGAAAAACTTCCTCATCCTAACAATGTGACTAGTGTTAGAAGTTTTCTAGGACATGCTGGGTTTTACAGGAGATTTATCAAAGACTTTTCTAAGATAGCTATAGCTAAACCATTGAGCCAACTTTTAGAAAAGGATTCTGAATTTCATTTTGATGATGCATGTCTTAAAGCTTTTAATCTGTTGAAAGAAAAGCTCACTGCAGCTCTTATTCTTGTAACTCCTGATTGGAGTTTACCTTTTGAGCTTATGTGTGATGCTAGTGCTTTGCTATTGGTGCAGTCATGTCATATACTATGCTAGCAAGATTTTTAATGAGGCACAAGTATATTATGCCACAATTGAAAAAGAAATGCTAGCAGTAGTGTATGCACTGGACAAATTTAGATCTTATTTGTTGGGTTCCAAGGTGATTGTTTTTACTGACCACTCTGCTATCAAGTATTTGATGAATAAGCAGGATGCCAAGCCTCGTCTGCTAAGGTGGATGCTCTTGTTTCAAGAATTTGATTTGGAAATCAGAGATAAAGCTGGAGTAGAAAACAATGTGGCGGATCATTTGTCACGAATCCAGGAGAAGGGATTAAAAGATGGTCCTGAGAGAGAAATAAATGACACTTTCCCTGATGAAAGATTAATGGCTATCTTTGTAGCTCCTTGGTTTGCAGATATTGCCAATTACAAGGTAATAAGAGAGTTGCCTCATAACCTTACTAGGCAACAACAGAAGAAGTTCCTACGAGATGCAAGGAGATTTCATTGGGATGATCCTTACTTGTATTTCCAATGTGCTGATGGAATTATAAGGAGATGTGTGCCAGAGTTTGAAGTTCATAAGATCTTGTGCATTGCCATGCTTCAGACTACAGAGGACACTTTGGAGGTAATAGAACTGCTCAAAAAGTTTTACAGAGTGGTTATTATTGGCCTACTTTATTCAAGGATGCTAGGGATTATGTTGAAAGATATGACAAGTGTCAAAGAGCTGGAAATATTTCCCGCAAGGATGAAATGCCTCTGAATATTATATTACAGATAGAACTTTTTGATATGTGGGGGATAGATTTTATGGGACCATTTCCCTCATCTTATTCCAACCAGTACATCCTTGTTGCTGTTAATTATGTTTCCAAGTGGGTTGAGGCTGTTGCTCTCCCCATTAATGATGCTAAGGTGGTTGTGAATTTCTTAAGGAAGAATATTTTCACAAGGTTTGGTGTACCTAGGGCCATAATAAGTGATGGAGGCACTCATTTTTGTAACAAGCAGATTGATAATCTCCTAGCTAAATATGGTGTTAAACATAAGGTGGCTACACCTTATCATCCTCAAACAAGTGGCCAAGTAGAGGTTTCTAAAAGAGAATAGAAGTGGATTCTTGAGAAGACTGTTGGAAATTCTTTGAAAGATTGGTCTAAGAGGCTGGATGATGCATTGTGGGAATACAGGACTGCTTTTAAGACTCCTATTGGTATGTCACCTTATCAATTTGTATTTGGGAAATCTTGCCATTTGCCTTTGGAGTTAGAGCATAGAGCTTTCTGTGCTATCAATTTTCTAAATCTTGATCCAACAAAAGCTCTTGAGAAAAGGCAGATTCAATTAAGTGAGCTTGATGAGTTGAGAAATTCTGCATATGAGAGTGCCAGAATCTACAAGGAGAAAACAAAGAAATGGCATGATAACAGGATCATTCACAAGGAGTTTGAGCCGGGCCAACAAGTTTTGCTGTACAATTCTCGCTTGAGGTTGTTTCCAGGTAAATTAAAATCAAGATGGTCTGGTCCTTATGTGGTCAAAACGGTTTTTCCTTATGGTACAATAGAAATATCACCATTGGATGAAGATAGACCTTTCAAGGTGAATGGTTCAAGGTTGAAATTTTATCATGGAGGGTGTAACGCCTGGCCACTTCAAGAATCAACGACTATCCCCACATACTAACACGAGACTTTTCAGTGTGCTTTTTCCTCACTCGCACACTTCCTGGGAAAACTTCCCATGAGGTCACCCATCCCAAAATTGCTCCAAGTCAAGCACTCTTAACTGTGGAGTTCTTCTGTTTCGGGCTACCGAAAAGAAGATGCATCTTGTTAATATAGGTAGTACCAATTAATTCTTATAAGCTATCCCAAACTGTGCAGTCTCGCACCTGCATAGTCTTTGGAATCCCTCTATTTCGGGTGTCGATTCGATTCATTCATGCATGTAACCCCCACGCTGGAAGCCTGTCAGGAGCCGCTCCTTGTCCGTGCCTCTTTGCACCGGCGATCACTCCCCGCTCTCGTCAGCGCTCGGGATGTTACAGAGGGCTTATGTCACAAAATACTGTGGCTCAATATCTTAATTCTGTTGGTACATAAAGAGGTAACCGTCAAGCTCATGACGTTAAACATGCGCTTATTGGGAGGCAACCCAATGTAGAATTTGTTTTTATATTTATATAAAAATGCACAGTACATTTGGCAAAGAATTGGCGCAACTTGGCGCCACTGTGGCGCAAGTTTGCGCATGTGTTCCAGTAGAGATGGCAGAGAGTTGGCGCGATCCAGCGCCAGTTAATTTTTTTTTCCAAAATGCTGTGTTTGCAGCGTGCCCTAATACCCCATCCCAAAAAAAAATTTAACACACTCATGCCGCCCCTCTACCCCCTTTAGTGCTTCTCTCTTCCTTTTCTTTCTTTCTTCTTCTCTTCTCCATCTCTTCTCATCTCATCTCTCTCTTTTCTTTTTCTTCTATTCTTCTTCTTCTTCTTCTTTTCTTCTCCTTCCTTCTTCTTCTTCGTTCTTCTCTCTTCATGCCCTCTTCCCCATCTTTCTTTTCTTTTATTGCACACACCATACGTTCTTCACACACCAAGCATATCATCCACTTATTTTTCATTGTTCATGGCACCCAAGGTAAGTTCTTCATCTTTTTGAATTTTTTATTTTGGTTTTATTAATTATGGGCATGATTGTATCTTAGTATTTGTGGATTTGATATAAATTTTCATATCTATGATGTACCTGGGTATGGTGCTTTGTGTGTGGGTGTGAGAGTTTCATATGAGTGTTGTGTGAATTTCATTGTGGGTGTTGTGGGTTTTCACGGTCATATAATATTCATATAATATCTGTACATGTGTGGTTGGATATTTTGATTCCTGCTGTGATAAATATTTTGCTTGGTGATTTAATTTGAGAGTAATTTGGGTATATTGTTGTGATATAATCTGAGATTAAATCTGAGAATGGTATGTACATGTGGTCTATGATTAGAAGCAATTGCATAAATTCCACCATGTGTATGAACCTTTGTTAACTGATTTGATCTGAGATAAATCTAGGAATTAATTCTGTGTTATGATCTGATTGGTATTTGTTTCTATACCCTTTGTACTGGATTACTTTTCTAATTTTTAGGTCTCTAAGGGTAAGAAAACAGCAGGTGAAGGGAAAAAGAAGCGAAAAATTTCTCAGAATCTGGATGAAAGCAAGTTTGTGAGCATGGAGGCTCAAAATGAAAGTAAACTGGCCTTTGAAGGCCGATGCATGTAAGGTGTAAAAACAAAATTTTTACTACGGAAACATACATGCACACATGGGTTCATGCTTTAAGACAACATGATGTTACCTTGTTTTTGGCCTGATCAGTCAGGGAGATTAATTGTCAGGCTTGAAGGGTTCAAACCCTCTAATGGTGATCCACACCACCGTTCGTCAATGATGCAAGAACTCCTTCTTGAAAGCCACCAGATGAACACCACAGTGAGGCTTGCTATGCGCACAAGTGGTGAAGGTGGAGGCTATGTATTCTGTTTGGAAAGGTGTAGTGAACCACCCTACAGAATGGTGCATGAGATGAAGGAGTGTAGGCTAGGTTTTGTGAAAAACCCTAAGGTGAATTAATTGGACCCTTTGTGCGCACAATGTAGGTTAATCAGTAGGATGGAATGATAAGATTTTCTTACTTGAAAATCCCACCAAATATGCGCATGGTTAGAGGGAATCAAGGATTTGTTTGCAATTCAAAATTGCTAACCACCTTGCATTTGAATCCTTATAAGATTAGGTCATTATCCTTTCAAGATTCTGACCTAATCATCATCATATGAACAACCATATCATGCGCCCCATTTTGTCCTATTTTGAGTCCAGATACATTGAGTAGTTGCATTCAAATTTTGAATCAACTAACTCACTGATTCTCTTAACCAAATAAATCAGAATAGTAGTACATTTAGATGACAAAATGACACTCACTTTGAATTCAAATTTGTGCACCACTTCATCATTGGATAAGATCAAATATCTTTTTCTTGTTGCAGGGAATATTCCAAAAGATCTCATCTTATCCTTTTGTTATGAAACAACTTTTCATAGCCAATTCAAATTCGAATTCAAACACTTGAATTCAAATGTTCAAACATTCAAATTCAAAATTTCAAATTTCAAATTCAAAATTCGAATTTCAAAATTCAAATTCCAAATTCAAATCTCAAATTTCAAATTTCAAAATTCAAATTCCAAATTCGAATTTCAAAATTCAAATTCCAAATTCAAATTTCAAAATTCGAAATTCAAATGTTTGATTATTAATTTAACTAATTAAATTAATTAGTAATGGCTTGGACTATCCAAGCCCATTACCAAACTCCATGCACCATCCACCCATTTAGGTGGGCTTCCAAACATCTTCTTGGGCTAACAACCATTATTAGGCCCAATACCTTTAAAACTAGTCCATCATGACTACAAGGTGTTAGTGTGTGACCCATTTTG